>CP139504.1:116980771-117238538 GCA_021014915.2 Artemisia tridentata subsp. tridentata
CCGAAAATCAGATTGTTGCGAATATAACTTGGCAGACATTTCATCAAACACTTGGTGAGCATAAAAATGGACCAAAGATATTTCGTCAAACAATTGATGTGCAAGTTTAAAAGTCGAAAAGCTTATTCAAAATTCCCTGCAAATCAAATAACATAATAACACAAATTAAAAAACAATATGATATTCAAGATAATAACTTATTCTTAGCGATACAAACATGTGAAAAAAAAGAAAGATGAAGATCGTGCAGAATGGGGTCTCTAAAATTTGAGCATTTCTTTTTAAGATGGGCAGAATTGTCTTTTTCATACTTTGATTTATTAGAATATACAGATTGGAACTTTGGGCCTCGTCTTCATGTAGTCCTTGATCATGCGCCATATTTCATGCTTAGTCCTTGTGGTCCTTTTTGTCTTCCACCGTAAAGAACAACAAAACACATAAATATGTTTAATTTATGAAACTTAAAAGTATTCAACGGATTAGGCCCCTAAGATTCTTTCTTGATTAAACTTTGGTCCTTTTCTTCATTAAAAATTCATGTGACTTAATCACCTTCGGCCCCTCTTCGTTCTTCATTACGGCGTAACTAAATAAACTTTGTACCAACTTGCCGCTTTTAGCCCCTGTACTTTAACTCCTTCACGCCCAAGTAATTAATTACAGCGTAACTAAATAACTAAGTTACGCCGTAAGTCTTCGTCAGCTTGAACTTATCCACTCCTTAAATTTCTCTACGGCGTAACTAAATTACCAAGTTACGCCGTAACCTTCATAATTAATAATTACGGCGTAACCTCAAGGATAGTTTACGCCGCAATACCTTCAATCTCTTCAATCACATACTGTGTAATATTTATGCGGTAACCTTATGCCTTCGTTACGGCGTAACCTTCATAGCTCATGAATAAGGATAACTCCTTGGATATTTATAGCGTAACATCAATAACTAAGCTACGCCGTAACTATTCTTCAGAACATATTTTTGCACTTGTTGCCCTTTTCTCGCATCTTTTCCGCTCCAACGCCTCATTTATCCTGAAATGTACATATGAACAAATATGAACGAATTAAGTACCATATTTATATAAATGAGGCAATAAACACGGGAATTTCATATGTAAAATATCAGATTATTTGATGTTATCAAATATCCCCCCACTTGAACTTTACTTACCCTCAAGTAGACCCTTTAAATTATTTCTAAAAAGATATTTCCCAAGTTGTCTTGGAAGATATGAGTTTAAAAATTACCTAAGCTAGAATTTTCCAAACTGAGCACCTCACGAAAAAGGAATTGAAATCACACTCTCTCTCTCACTAATCTATGTGTTAATTTTTTGGGTGATCACTCAACTGCTCAGTCATGGCGAATATTCTATCATAGGCTTGGCAAAGACACTAATCTCCACCACTACAGTCTATAGATGCAGCTATTCCAAAAGGCAAATGGGTTGACACAACATAAAGGCTTACGGGGTTATTTTTTCATTACTAGCGTGCCATAGCGAAAGCGACAAAGACATCAATGACTGCTCTTTCCCTCACCTAAGCATGATTCATGACTAAAGGGAAGGATAATACATGGGAAAATATTTAATGGGTGTAAACAAAAAGACACGAAACAAATAGTTTCCTAAGTCCACAATTGCCCCGTCACTAGACGCATTCAATCCCATAAAAAACCGAGGGTCAAGAGTCAAGGGGTCTTCAATATCACCAATACACGAGTTAATGCATATAAAATGTAGCGTAGTGCCTCATAATCACCATAAACTAGGTAAATAAGATGCATTAACTCGGCCTTCATCATCAATCAAAAAAAATTATGTGCTTTACAAATTTTTAAAATTCGGGTAAAATTAGCTCATATTCGACCAAAACCCATACAATCTACCATTTCTATCTCCCTTCCCCCCACTTGAGATGTACAATGCCCTCATTGTACAAATATTGACCAAAATTGAAAGGTGAGATAGAAATGTATGGGCTTATAATTTTATCCGTTAAAATTCATCAAAACGGATATGGAAAAACTGCGCCAGTTGAACAAGGCGAGAATACTAATCACAATACGAAACGATCGAATAATAAACAAACACTTGCTTGCATGCTATATATATATATATATATATATATATATATATATATATATATATAT
Source organism: Artemisia tridentata subsp. tridentata (assembly GCA_021014915.2). Taxonomy (NCBI): domain Eukaryota; kingdom Viridiplantae; phylum Streptophyta; class Magnoliopsida; order Asterales; family Asteraceae; genus Artemisia; species Artemisia tridentata. Next base: position 116,982,933 of record CP139504.1, read on the forward strand.
ATATATATATATATATATATATATATATATATATTTTATATATCTATAACATGTATATAACAGGATAAGCATGACTAGATAAAGCCACATCATCACAAATAAGTCCACGTCATCATCATTCAGTCCATGTCAAAGTCCACATCATCGCAATTAAGTCCACCTCAACGCATTAAAGTCCATGTCATAATATTATTGCCATGTAAGCAATTTATTTTTCTTAAATTTTGTTTAATTATTTTTTCCCAATTAAAATTCGGAAGAATTAAAAAATTGACATTTGCAAGAATCGAACTTGAGTCATTTAATCCACATACAAATGCTTCAACCACTAGATCAACATATTTTTTGATTATATCTTGCAAAACCAAATCTATAAACCTACACAACTAATTATTGACTTAATAAGATAAGTATCTACATTATCTAGGAAACAATAATAATCCGGAAAAAAAATCACAGTTGATTTACAAACCCTAATATCATCTTTTCTCCAAACCCTAATATCATATTTTCCTCAGCCATAACATTTATAAATCTTTCTTTGGATCGAGAACCTGCAGTGTAACGATGCAGCAGAAAGATCTCCTGATTGTAAGCGCCCTATTTTATTTTTCCAGTTACATAGGTGATATTTATTTAACTTCCATATTATCAATCGTAGATCATGCATGTTGGGAGGTTAGCTAGTATCCACAAAACCATAAATCTATCCAATCACCTTAATGATACATGGTTGTTCACGTAATCACGTTTACCATTACAAATCTTTATTCATATTGTATGGTTTTATGTTTTAGGTTGCAGTCTCTTGGGTAAATAGAGTTTGATTTATACCATATTTGCTGGTTTAAAACTGATACGTTATCAAGTTTGCTGAATTTCATTTATCAACTTTCCTAACAGGATCGATTCACTGGAAAAGTTCCATGATCGGATACCATCTATACGTTCTGAGCTGAAAGATGATCGTATGTATCGTACTTTAATATATACTTATCAGCTATGGAGCACGACTGTTGCTATAGTTCATAAATATGTGAAAGAATAAATATTGAGATTGCAAATGTTGCACATCATGTTATTTTCTTTCTCTAATAATCTTTTATCTTCTTATTTCAGAAAAATTCAAGGAGATCTATAATTTTGCATTCGGCTGGGCAAAGGAGAGGGTAGCATTTTCTTTTGTTCTTATTCAAATGTATTCATTACCTCATGTCTTCATTTAAACTACTCTGTGAGATGAACCTGCTAAGCTGAATAATATTCTTGGTGGAGTTAGATCTTTTTACACAAATTCATAAATAAGCCATCAAATAAAATCGCTGAATGTGAGCCAAAGCCAATTATGTACATGCATGTATGCATAATGTATTAATACCTAATTAGTATACGTATATTCAGACACCCATGCACTAATATGTAAGATCCTACGAAAATCCGTTACGATAATCTTTGTTAATTAATAATAACCTCGACTTACCTTTTAACCAAACCCATTATTACGGGGAAATTTAAAATTTTCTTGATATATTATTTCACCACGTCACGTTATCACAACGGTTATCAAATAACGACCCTAACTCACGACGTGTGCTACGAAACATATTTATTTCACAACGACTACTAGTTCACAAATCTCATTAATTACACTAAACTCATAACTTGATTACAACTATATATTAATCACACTTTATCCACTAATTACATTTAACTAACTACACAACATTTATTCTAAACATAACTACTTCTTTCATTAGACCAACTACAAACTGACTGGACCCTTAAGTTTTTCCTTACCATACACTCCCAACTTGCCTACAACAATGTGAAAGAATCAAGCAACAAATTGCAAGTTGCATATATATTACCATCTCTTCGAATATATCATACTGACAACATTCAACTTGCCTTGACATCCAATTATAATATACAATGCTATCTTTCTATGTACATGTGCGTATACAGGAACTCACAAGCACATGCATTGCATCTTATCTATTCTAACTTACAGAAAGGGAATTGAATATCTACTTGCATGCAAACATACACTTGCATATTTCATACGCTCCAATCTCTTTTCCTATATACACAAGACTAAGAAGAATTAAATAACTAGTACAAGTATGCCGACATTATTCCCACTTCCTCAATCATACACGTATTGGAAGAACATGAAATGCCATACAATCCAACAACAAGAGACAAAAGTCTACCCAACACCTTAAGATATTTTAGCCAAAACATGCCACCTCTCCAACAAAGAACAGTGGAAACAAATGATTGAAGTCTTCTAGTCAATAAGAAATGTGTATATGTTTTCTTCTATTAAACTAGCTCAACCTACCACTCTCTATACTACTCTCACTCTCACTAATCTCCTTAGAAGTCCAGTCACTTTCGTCTAAACTCAGGAAACAACCAAGCAAAGCAGAAACCTGTAAGAATGTAATTCGAACTTGGGTAATAAATTGTTACTTCACCCTTGTGATTTCAGTCGAACCCCACTGCCTTTTACCACCTTTCACCTTCACCATCTCTCACCCACTCTCAATCACACACAACCTATCATATTGTTCTATAAAGGCCACATGTTACGGTCAGTAAGATAGAAATGATATGGTATACACCAAGTTGATAAACTTGACTTAAAATAGATAACTCTCATACGTATGCCCAACTTGATTTTCATAGCCATTTCATCCCAACTTGTCTTCCATTCATTATAAGAACCCCATGCAATGCACTCTAGCCCTCTAGCACCCTTTTTCCAGACCACAAGACCCAGAAAACACAAGAATTGATCGGGATCCCTTCTGTCCAAGTCAAGGGAATTATTTTGCTATATACGGTATAAGGGTTGCAAGTTTCTTGGTTCTGCTTGTATTCAACGAGCCATGATCTCCATCTCACCCTTTGTAAGTCCCACTAGAGTTATTTTACATCATTATCCACGTACCAAAAACACCTCTTGCATGACTTTTCTCATTTCACGAACATATAGATATGTACAAACTATTTGCTATAATCGTTCTATAACAACGAGCCCTACTTTTCTCTCAACTCACTCTCACAACTTATACCACTCTCACTTTTACAACTAGTTACATGCATTTAACATTCATGCACAGCTCACTCATCACAACTAAAAATGGAAAACATTTAGAAAAGTATTAAGTGTTTCATTGTATAATATCGTTCTAAGTCACTCCAAACGCGACTCCATATCTCACGAATCAATTTATTAATTATACAATATCTTTACACGACCTGTTAAACCACTTGGCTAGCTGTGATCTTCATATAAATATCATATAAAAATCATTATGTCCCGACCCTCGCAAAAGACCAAAGAGAGTCGATCAATTCACATGTACCACAAACACTTATAAAATCTTGGATATAATTAAGTTAAACATCGCTCAACTAGCCCACTATCCATCCCAGTTATTTCGATTTCTCACACAAAATGTATAAATATTTTTGCACAAGTCGAAAGTCAACCTAGCTAACTACATATTTCATTCTGTAATATTCCTCCCATAAGCTCAAAATGTCGATCTAACTCATTCAATTGAAACCACTCGTCACCACTTTTAAAATTCAATTTCAGAAACTTAATGATTTCCGAAGCAGGCTAAGAGTTGAGCCCAATAAGAATTTACGATTAAACAGCCCAACAGGCCCATATGACATATTTTTAGAATCATAAAAATAACCCAAGTCCAAGCCCAAAACCATTTTCATGCCCTCGCCTCTCGATTTCTTAACGGGCCTATGCATATTTCGTTAATAAGCCCAATAAGCTAAAAATAAGGTATTTTCTGAAATAATCAATTGAAATAAGTTAAAATGAACTTACTAAAGTTATAGAAATTTTCAGATTATTTTTCCCGTTATTTTTATGCAAAAAGGACTAAAAATGTAACGCGATTCAACGGGAGGGACTAAAACTGTCAACTGTGAAAATTATGGACTGAAGCTGTTAAAACAGGTTATAAAGGACTTAAGTTGACATACCTTTGGACTTCAAGCCTTATACGGACATATGGACAAATTTTGGACTATTATTGGACTATCGACTTAACCGAGGACTAACGACGTAACGCATCGCAGCTAGACTAAAAAGTGTAAAATCTGAAAAGGACAAGGACCTATTTAATTTCACTTAACATTCTTATTTATTTTCTATTTTCACCCTTCATTTCATATGCATGTTTCATTTTAAGTTATGCATTATTAAAGTTTCGCTATTAGAAATTTAGTAACTTCATTTGTATATCATTTTAGCATATTTTGAGAAAGTAATATTTTTGGAATCAAGATAATGTTATAGGTATATCATATTTTTAACTTGAGGCATTTTAAGCATATCACTCACTCACATCACTGATAAAATCGTTATACGATTTATCCGTTCCACATTCGTTATTAGTAGTAAATTAGACTCTTAGACTCCGCTTATATTCAGGTCTAGTATTGAAGAAGTTTTCGTGATCGTTTACTTGGTCTTATAATTTCGCCTTGTCAAATACGCTCCAGGTGAGTCGTGGCCCCTCCTATTTTAATACTTGTATTTATACTTTTTGGGGGAGATACATGCTTCGAAATATTTTACTCATTTATCAACTATATGATTTGCTTGCGATACAATACTTCTATAAGCACTATGAAAACTCTTATGACTTACCGTGAGTCGTGGCCCCTACTTTTAACTCTTGTTTTAATAACTCTTTTGGGGGAGATACATGCTTTAACTGTTTTTAAGTTACTTATATAAAACTCTCATGATTTACTCAAAATCATCCACTATGCTTTACATGTTTGAATCATACTTGAAAGGAATACATGCTCATTATATGTGCAAATTGTCTGTTTAGCTTAAACACGAAACTTGAAAGATAACATTTTTAAGCTACTTGATGTAATATGACACTGAGACTCATTGTATGCATTCATGTGACAAATGAATGTACTGCTACTTTAATATGATATTTCTACATTTCACCATAAATAATTGCCAAGACTAAAATTACGCATGATTCACCTATATTGCCTAAGCACACTTTATTGCCATAAAGTCCCTCGATCATGAGCCATTAATCACTGCGGTGAGCGCGAATATAGTGGACAGCTTCGAAACCTATTAAAGGCTGACGACCTATCCCACTAAATACTGTGACGGAATGCCTACATGGTTAGTCGTATTTAGTCGCGATGCACTATATTTGAGAAAAATAGGAATTGGCAAGTCACCTATTAACATGAGGGCCATAAAAACCCATCAGTAACCCTGGTGGGACACCGCCGTTTTACGGTACTCTGTTAACGTTTTGCGTGTCATGAGGCTTAGGGCAATATAACTTTATGAATATATGAATGTTTCATATATATATCCTAGGATACAGCTGTATTTAGAAAACCACCACTTTACACTAATAGATTTCATACTCTAAGTTACTCTTCCCACTATGTGATATGATTTTTAAATCTTGTACTTGAACTTTAATTGCTAGCGTATGTGATTTAAATGAGAATTCTACAAAAGACAACCCAAAAAGCATGATATATCGTTACATTTAAAAGATGACTCAACATTCTATTTCGAGCGTATAACAACGTAGCTCAGCTTCAATTATAATATGAAACTTATGAGGTTGAAGATCATACATGATTCGCTTGTGGATTTTTATACAACGCAACTCGTTATTTATTTCATGAAGAACTATTATTTATTTCAACAATCACTATACACCTTTCAAAGAAAGATATTTTCTATCAAACTCCACGAACTCACCAACCATTGTGTTGACGTTTTAAGCATGTCTTTATCTCAGGTTCACAAAGAGCACGGATGGTACGGAGAAGCACGGATAATTATGAAGGCTATAAATATCATTCGAAAACTTATTTAATAAACTTTGGAACCACTGGGGACCTTATTTTGTAAACTCTGATATTCGAATGATAAATCTTTTAAAACGACCAAATTAGTGATCGTTTTCTACTATTCAACTGTTGTGCCATGAAGTAACACCCAAATTAAATTCCGCTGCACATCACGAAATTGGGGGTGTTACAGATTGGTATCAGAGCTACAGTTATAGAGAAACGGATCTAAATAAAGTCCGAACTATAACTACTTTTACAAACAAAACATTTTATAGCCTTTCGCTGTCCGTGCTTACCATCCGCCAGACGCTTATGTGACTTCTAGATAGTTTTGCTACACCAACACTCTAATATATTGATGTATATACTCACCAGCTATTTCGAGTACTGTACCAACCACCTTTAATTATCTTATATGTATCTTTATAAATGCGTGTGGAATCAATTTTACTGTATTTCCGGAAAATCCGCGTAGGAATTATTTTGTGGACTAGTACGAATATTAAATCAGAAATTCTTAAGTAAGATGGTTTACAATGTCTTTATTTGAATGATTGGGATGCCTTTTGTTTAAATAAAGAAATTGTAAAGCGCTGAACCATAAGTTTATATTTCCTCATTTACATTGTTTGGGACGCCTCTCTATGTAAATAACGAATTATAAATAAGTGGGCTTATTTTTATCTGTAAGGGCACTAGTATGAAACCAATAACCACAGGAATTCATCAAACACACAGCATAACTCTTACTAGAAACCATAAATATTGATACATAATGATATAATTAGCATCGGTAATGCTAACATTACTAAGAAAGGCATAACATCCTCAATCGATTGACCCGTTATACCCATGAAAAACACCACTACACCAGCAAGAACAAGAACCACGACTGGGTTCAACACCTCAAATATCCTGTACAACAAGAATACACAAGTTATAAATACAATAAAACACTAATACATGATGTCACCATACGAGTTCAAAGCAACACTCTCATCATAACACTATCTCTTACTATTCTAGCCACTTGCATTAACTATTCCTCACACCAGGACAAACAAGATTTTCATCCCTAAAAGCCGGGATTCAGCAATTTTCTTTACTTACACCAAATCCTTACTCAAATATCTCTGTGTAAGAGTCTATTATCAACAAAACTCTTTTGTTTAAAGGGTGAGTTACCCGCACAGATTCTTGCAATTAGAAACCATGTGAAAATTCATAAAAGAATAACACTAGATATTCCAAAGGAAAATTTTTCCAAGTTATGTTAATTGGGAATTAGCAAATTTCACATAAGATTTCAATAAATTCATCCACTATTAACTACACCATGGCTCTACTCATTCCTATAACGTTGTGAATTTCATGATGATACCTCTAAACTCCCAGACATTGTAGGTACGATGGTCTCAAAATTTCTTCGTAACCTTACCACTTTGAATTTATCACAAAACTCTAGTGGTCTCTATTTTCTTAGCAGACATTGTGAGTAAATACAGTGGCCTCTACTTTTCTTGAACACTGTGAGTGATACAGTGACCCCTATATTCCGATCTTAGGCACTGTTAATTTCTACAGTAATCTCGATTAAATTCAAACACTATATTATTCAAATAAACTTGACGGAAATACTTAAACATTACAAACGATACTGGATTAAAACATCACACAAACATAAACATAGACTTCAAAGGTAGTCCGGATGATCCCAGGTCTGAGAGTTGTCGGAATGATAACCGTCATCATAAGGATCAAAGCTCGCCAACTTCTCTTCTTCCCATTGAGCTACCAACCTGCTCAGATCCCGCTCCATGTCGGAAGTCCAACCACCATCATCAACTGCCACATTCTCCTCGAAACTTGGTTGGAAATGATCCAGATGAGGTAAATGTTGTTGTTGCACAACCACCCTTGGTGTAAATGAACTTGATGCACCTTGTTGTAGTTGTGGTTGTTGTTGCTGTTGTGGTGGTGGTGGATTCTGTTGTTGTTGTTGTTGATGTTCAACCCTAGCAGCTTCAACATTCTCTTCCAAGCTCCAACGGACCTTGTTGGAAATCTGGTCATCTATCTGATGAACACAAGACCACAGCGATTCGATGACAGCAGCATCCTTACAAGATTCCTCATACAAAAACGTGTCGATCACATACTTCCTATCATCTGAAATGTCTGTACACATGGCATAGTTTTCCCTAAGTCGTCGTTTCAGTTGTTTCGTAGCTTCAAACTGCAAAATGACCTTCACAATAGCATTCTGACGATCCACGTCACTACCCTCAGTTTCTGCCTTGATATACAGTTGAATTTGTTCAGCGGTATGTGGTAACTTACAAGCCATTGATTGTGTGTGTATGGATAACACAAGCATGCCAATGGTATTTATAAGGGTTTGAAAAATATTTTTCAATTATTTTATTCTGAAAAATATACCGTTTGTATTCAAACGGTAAAAACTTTCAAAAATCCGTGTCTATTAAAAACTAGCAACTAGTTCTAGGATACGTGGTAAAAATTCTGCTTTGATTTTCGCATTTCAACGCAAGAGGTAGGAACAAATCGCGTTAAACACGCCGCACCATGATTTAAAAATCATGAACACGCCACATACAAATAACTCTTCTGTACGATTTGACTACTCATTCCCTAGAAGATTTTGAACCTCCTAACACCCTCTCGAAACTCTCAGGCATTATACGAGATTTCGATAATCTAGAAACTACCTCATAACCATATATGTCATAACACGTGTGTTCAACATTTTATATTCAACAAACAAAACTTACCCTTAAAGTGTTTGGGCCTCAGCCCATAGCTACAGTACCCTAACGCACCTTTGTTTATCATTGGACAAACTTAGAACCAATTCTGTATTGTCACTAAAAATTTTATCTAACAAGTTTTTCTTTACAAAAGTTAAAGTTTAACAACTATCTTTACATTCATCAAATCCTCATCCGAAACCCTCATTTTTAAAAATTTATTATTACAAACTCTTTGTGTAAACGAATAGCTAGGCTACCCCATAAATTTGTGATTTTCAAAAATTATGAGTCATGTTTACTTTTCAAAACACGATAGAATAACAATTTTCATTCCAAAAACAAGATCTCGAGACAAAATAATTTATTTATAAAACTCACTTTTAGCCAACCTCAGTCAGATCTACACTCATTACCCATTACTCACTGCTCTATTATACGAAGTTGAGAAAAATACGAAACTAGAAACTATAAGAATTCACAACAATCTATGGAAAACACAAATAACATAAATTTTATTTGAAACCACGGAAGTTAATACATAGCGAAATGATTAACATCGGAAGTGCTAACAGTACAATAAACACAATGTAAGGCATACAATCTTCAATCGGTTGACCCACCATAGAAACAACAACCCCCATCAACCCAACAATAGCAAGAGCCACCATAGGATGAAGCACCTTGATTATTCTGCGTCATAAATACAACAAAACATTAAAATCTATATCGAAACCTATGACTAAACATAAACGAGATTTTATTCCACAATCATTAAAGGTTACATCGACACACAATAAAGCTACATTTTAACCACAATACTCGAGATCTTCACCTCAGCAGCCTATCCACATTCATCGCTAAAATCGTTAGGGGCACGATAAACACCAAAGATGCGATGTAGTAATCGTAGTTTTCATCAGGGAAGAAAGCCAAATAAGCAGCGACGAAAACAATGTATAAGATGGCAAGGAGGATGATGATCGGCGGCATGGTAAATTTTTTGAAAAAGATGAAGTTGAATAAGGGATGAAGATGAATGGAAAGGAGCGGAGCGGAAAAGTGAAAAAGGGGAAAAAGAGTGGATAGGGTTTAAATAGGGAATCTAAGTGGAGAAAGTACCCGTCATTTTACTATTCACGATCATTAAAACCACTACCATTAAAAATCCCCTAGACTCGACCGTTAGAACACTAAACATTAAGTGCTAAATACTTCCTACTCTCGGCCGTTACTTTCACTATTCGTAGCCCATAAATTAAATTATTGACCAAACATTCGAATTTATTTAGTCTAGTACTAATAAATTTAGATGAAATCTCGCTTTTGTTAGTCAAATAAGAAATCATTCGACAACATCTTCCATAAACTCTCACCTCAGAACACCACGTTTTTTTTTTTTTTTTTTTTTTTTTTTTTTCAAATACCTATCACGGACTGAACTTCGGGACGAAGTTCAAAATTGAGGGGTAGATACTGTAAGATCCTACGAAAATCCGTTACGATAATCTTTGTTAATTAATAATAACCTCGACTTACCGTTTAACCAAACCCATTATTACGGGGAAATTTAAAATTTTCTTGATATATTATTTCACCACGTCACGTTATCACAACGGTTATCAAATAACGACCCTAACTCACGACGTGTGCTACGAAACATATTTATTTCGCAACGACTACTAGTTCACAAATCTCATTAATTACACTAAACTCATAACTTGATTACAACTATATATTAATCACACTTTATCCACTAATTACATTTAACTAACTACACAACATTTATTCTAAACATAACTACTTCTTTCATTAGACCAACTACAAACTGACTGGACCCTTAAGTTTTTCCTTACCATACACTCCCAACTTGCCTACAACAATGTGAAAGAATCAAGCAACAAATTGCAAGTTGCATATATATTACCATCTCTTAGAATATATCATACTGACAACATTCAACTTGCCTTGACATCCAATTATAATATACAATGCTATCTTTCTATGTACATGTGCGTATACAGGAACTTACAAGCACATGCATTGCATCTTATCTATTCTAACTTACAGAAAGGGAATTGAATATCTACTTGCATGCAAACATACACTTGCATATTTCATACGCTCCAATCTCTTTTCCTATATACACAAGACTAAGAAGAATTAAATAACTAGTACAAGTATGTCGACATTATTCCCACTTCCTCAATCATACACGTATTGGAAGAACATGAAATGCCATACAATCCAACAACAAGAGACAAAAGTCTACCCAACACCTTAAGATATTTTAGCCAAAACATGCCACCTCTCCAACAAAGAACAGTGGAAACAAATGATTGAAGTCTTCTAGTCAATAAGAAACGTGTATATGTTTTCTTCTATTAAACTAGCTCAACCTACCACTCTCTATACTACTCTCACTCTCACTAATCTCCTTAGAAGTCCAGTCACTTTCGTCTAAACTCAGGAAACAACCAAGCAAAGCAGAAACCTGTAAGAATGTAATTCGAACTTGGGTAATAAATTGTTACTTCACCCTTGTGATTTCAGTCGAACCCCACTGCCTTTTACCACCTTTCACCTTCACCATCTCTCACCCACTCTCAATCACACACAACCTATCATATTGTTCTATAAAGGCCACATGTTACGGTCAGTAAGATAGAAATGATATGGTATACACCAAGTTGATAAACTTGACTTAAAATAAATAACTCTCATACGTATGCCCAACTTGACTTTCATAGCCATTTCATCCCAACTTGTCTTCCATTCATTATAACAACCCCATGCAATGCACTCTAGCCCTCTAGCACCCTTTTGCCAGACCACAAGACCCAGAAACACAAGAATTGATCGGGATCCCTTCTGTCCAAGTCAAGGGAATTATTTTGCTATATACGGTATAAGGGTTGCAAGTTTCTTGGTTCTGCTTGTATTCAACGAGCCACGATCTCCATCTCACCCTTTGTAAGTCCCACTAGAGTTATTTTACATCATTATCCACGTACCAAAAACACCTCTTGCATGACTTTTCTCATTTCACGAACATATAGATATGTACAAACTATTTGCTATAATCGTTCTATAACAACGAGCCCTACTTTTCTCTCAACTCACTCTCACAACTTATACCACTCTCACTTTTACAACTAGTTACATGCATTTAACATTCATGCACAGCTCACTCATCACAACTAAAAATGGAAAACATTTAGAAAAGTATTAAGTGTTTCATTGTATAATATCGTTCTAAGTCACTCCAAACGCGACTCCATATCTCACGAATCAATTTATTAATTATACAATATCTTTACACGACCTGTTAAACCACTTGGCTAGCTACGATCTTCATATAAATATCATATAAAAATCATTATGTCCCGACCCTCGCAAAAGACCAAAGAGAGTCGATCAATTCACATGTACCACAAACACTTATAAAATCTTGGATATAATTAAGTTAAACATCGCTCAACTAGCCCACTATCCATCCCAGTTATTTCGATTTCTCACACAAAATGTATAAATATTTTTGCACAAGTCGAAAGTCAACCTAGCTAACTACATATTTCATTCTATAAGATTCCTCCCATAAGCTCAAAATGTCGATCTAACTCATTCAATTGAAACCACTCGTCACCACTTTTAAAATTCAATTTCAGAAACTTAATGATTTCCGAAGCAGGCTAAGAGTTGAGCCCAATAAGAATTTACGATTAAACAGCCCAACAGGCCCATATGACATATTTTTAGAATCATAAAAATAACCCAAGTCCAAGCCCAAAACCATTTTCATGCCCTCGCCTCTCGATTTCTTAACGGGCCTATGCATATTTCGTTAATAAGCCCAATAAGCTAAAAATAAGGTATTTTCTGAAATAATCAATTGAAATAAGTTAAAATGAACTTACTAAAGTTATAGAAATTTTCAGATTATTTTTCCCGTTATTTTTATGCAAAAAGGACTAAAAATGTAACGCGATTCAACGGGAGGGACTAAAACTGTCAACTGTGAAAAATTATGGACTGAAGCTGTTAAAATAGGTTATAAAGGACTTAAGTTGACATACCTTTGGACTTCAAGCCTTATACGGACATATGGACAAATTTTGGACTATTATTGGACTATGGACTTAACCGAGGACTAACGACGTAACGCATCGCAGCTAGACTAAAAAGTGTAAAATCTGAAAAGGACAAGGACCTATTTAATTTCACTTAACATTCTTATTTATTTTCTATTTTCACCCTTCATTTCATATGCATGTTTCATTTTAAGTTATGCATTATTAAAGTTTCGCTATTAGAAATTTAGTAACTTCATTTGTATATCATTTTAGCATATTTTGAGAAAGTAATATTTTTGGAATCAAGATAATGTTATAGGTATATCATATTTTTAACTTGAGGCATTTTAAGCATATCACTCACTCACATCACTGATAAAATCGTTATACGATTTATCCGTTCCACATTCGTTATTAGTAGTAAATTAGACTCTTAGACTCCGCTTATATTCAGGTCTAGTATTGAAGAAGTTTTCGTGATCGTTTACTTGGTCTTATAATTTCGCCTTGTCAAATACGCTCCAGGTGAGTCGTGGCCCCTCCTATTTTAATACTTGTTTTTATACTTTTTGGGGGAGATACATGCTTCGAAATATTTTACTCATTTATCAACTATATGATTTGCTTGCGATACAATACTTCTATAAGCACTATGAAAACTCTTATGACATACCGTGAGTCGTGGCCCCTACTTTTAACTCTTGTTTTAATAACTCTTTTGGGGGAGATACATGCTTTAACTGTTTTTAAGTTACTTATATAAAACTCTCATGATTTACTCAAAATCATCCACTATGCTTTACATGTTTGAATCATACTTGAAAGGAATACATGCTCATTATATGTGCAAATTGTCTGTTTAGCTTAAACACGGAACTTGAAAGATAACATTTTTAAGCTACTTGATGTAATATGACACTGAGACTCATTGTATGCATTCATGTGACAAATGAATGTACTGCTACTTTAATATGATATTTCTACATTTCACCATAAATAATTGCCAAGACTAAAATTACGCATGATTCACCTATATTGCCTAAGCACACTTTATTGCCATAAAGTCCCTCGATCATGAGCCATTAATCACTGCGGTGAGCGCGAATATAGTGGACAGCTTCGAAACCTGTTAAAGGCTGACAACCTATCCCACTAAATACTGTGACGGAATGCCTACAAGGTTAGTCGTATTTAGTCGCGATGCACTATATTTGAGAAAAATAGGAATTGGCAAGTCACCTATTAACATGAGGGCCATAAAAACCCATCAGTAACCCTGGTGGGATACCGCCGTTTTACGGTACTCTGTTAACGTTTTGCGTGTCATGAGGCTTAGGGCAATATAACTTTATGAATATATGAATGTTTCATATATATATCCTAGGATACAGCTGTATTTAGAAAACCACCACTTTACACTAATAGATTTCAGACTCTAAGTTACTCTTCCCACTATGTGATATGATTTTTAAATCTTGTACTTGAACTTTAATTGCTAGCGTATGTGATTTAAATGAGAATTCTACAAAAGACAACCCAAAAAGCATGATACATCTTTACATTTAAAAGATGACTCAACATTCTATTTCGAGCGTATAACAACGTAGCTCAGCTTCAATTATAATATGAAACTTATGAGGTTGAAGATCATACATGATTCGCTTGTGGATTTTTATACAACGCAACTCGTTATTTATCTCATGAAGAACTATTATTTATTTCAACAATCACTATACACCTTTCAAAGAAAGATATTTTCTATCAAACTCCACGAACTCACCAACCATTGTGTTGACGTTTTAAGCATGTCTTTATCTCAGGTTCACAAAGAGCACGGATGGTACGGAGAAGCACGGATAATTATGAAGGCTATAAATATCATTCGAAAACTTATTTAATAAACATTGGAACCACTGGGGACCTTATTTTGTAAACTCTGATATTCGAATGATAAATCTTTTAAAACGACCAAATTAGTGATCGTTTTCTACTATTCAACTGTTGTGCCATGAAGTAACACCCAAATTAAATTCCGCTGCACATCACGAAATTGGGGGTGTTACATAATACGCATCAACATACATAGGTTTATATACATATGTAACTATATAAGATACATGTGTGTATGCTTATTTCCTGTATGAGAACAGTTGTAGAAATGGTTATCTGATCTATAGAAAACTACTTACTTTTAGGCGCTAGATATCATACTGATCTTGAGGCTCTTTTCTCGTGAGCTATATGATATGAATCATATATTTTGGTTTTCTCTACAGCTCGAGCATGATATTTTGGAATATGTTGTGATCGAACGGCTGGTACAAGGTGGTCATGAAAAGCTAAAAGATAATGGTCTTAATCTATCAGATTGGCTTCAATCTTTGGCATCATTTTGGGGTCATCTGTGAGTAATCTTCTCTTTTTTATATGTCTTGCCGCCCTCTTTTTTTTATATCCTACTACTAATATAACTCTGGATCATTAGATGTTTAAGTGCTACTGGCCGACATGCATGACCATGTACTTCCATGTCAAAATTATCCACATTTTGTAGGCTTCTTATTTTCTTAGGATTATCAATATTGAAACTCTATTGTAGGATTTTAGTATATATATACCTAAAAGTTGTTTGTTCTTGGGAATGTTTCACCCATTAGACCCCTTACAGCACCAACCAAACAGTAACACCCCCTTATAACAGCCATCCAAACACCCCTGGCAGTAGCTGAACACCCCATTACAACAGCCATTCAAACATCCCTGACCACAACCAAACACTCCCTTATAATAGCCATCCAAACACCCCCTGACAGAAACAAAACAACACCTTTAGCAGCCATCTAAGCACCACCTGTAGAACTCTAAATGGAAAAGGTAAACGTGTTCAAAGCAAATATTATATTTCTAATGGACTATTATATTTCTATCTATAGGGAGTGTTTGGATTTTCATTTTGAAACAAATTATCTATTTGTAATCGCAATAATCCCTTTTTGCAGTATAAAAAGTGGAACAACGCCTGGAAATTGCAGAGATGGTGACTGCTACAGAAACTAATGGTGCTGCAAAAACTAAGAAAACTCAATCATGATTTTAAGGTTTTAATGATTTTTAATGTGTTTTTGTGCAGGTTGTAATTATAACATCTAAACATACGCGTTTTTGATCATCGGCAATAAACAAGCAGCCATTCTTGGTTAATAAGAATAACAAACTATTGGTTGTGTCAAGGTATACGAGAGACATGCCATTGGCCAGATCCAAACATTCTTATATTCAATTGGAGCCACCAGAGACGGGTTGGAGTGGCTTTTTTCCAACTGTTATCAAGGATACCAGTAGTGAGTAGTTAATATATCACGCTTTGATTCATATTATAATTTATAATAACTTTGTTGTTTTAAGATTTACCAATGAAGCTGGTCGAGACATCTGATTTACTAGCTTCAGCTACCGAAGATTATAATGCTTTGATGACATTTACTACTGACTTCCCACGTAACCTTAGCTTCTGGGAAGCATTGATCTATCCATGTATATCCTTAATATTCTTATTAAATCTTTTTTTATACAAAGAAATTTTATTATTGCCATTGAAGCCTTCATTTACGTTAGACATGTAAATGTCTTTTCAGTTTTCTAATGATTTCAACTCGGAATAATTGAACGCATGTTGCTGTAATACTAGCCCAAGCCTTTATATTCAAGTAAGTAAATCACCAATGTTCATTTATATTTTTATGTTGGTATCATTCAATAAGCTATAATTAAGTCTATGCACATTATTATTGTTAACATGTTCTATCAATGTCATAATTTTAATATCGTGATTTGAATCATGCACTGCATTATGAACCAGTAACATCCGATGATTCGAATGAGTAATACCTTGCTGGTCTCTATTGTGCGGCCAACAACCCATATCGCAGCTGCCAAAACAGAAAATTCCAAACCTTAGCCATTCGTTGTATATTTATCAATAACCGTAAAGAATTAGAAATGTATCGATGTATGGGCTGTCAAATATCATAAGAGCTCACACTTCTCCACTCAATTGACTTGAACTCACTCTCTCTCGAGACTTCACACTAAAGTGAATCTCGAGATTTAAACATATGTTACTCGGGTATTACATCCCCTACTAGTACATATAGTTTTATTACATTTCAAGATGGCATTTCAAACCATCTATACTGGAATGGGTCAGTTCAGGTTATATGTTGTTGATAACGGGTTAAAAAGCCAAGTATAAGATATTAACTAAAAGATTAAATGGAACAACAAAATATTAACTTACATGTTCGATTTGCATCTTATTCTGATCATGTATCGCTTTTTTTCTTTGACTGTCATAATGGAGGTGATTATATGATTAGTCCAGTTTTGCAATAAGAAAAATGCAAACTAACAACATGTGAACTCTATTGTTCTTAACAGTATAGTTCTATCATGTAGAAGAGTTTGAAGTATACAACTCAAATACAGAAGCCCGATAATAATCATAGCGAATTTCTTCTTTTCAAGTTGCAACTCTACTTCTGCTTTGAAAACCTTAAATGTTTCAAATGCCTCATGTTTATGTTTAAGTAAATAAACATATCCATAACGGCTGAAATCATCGGTAAAGGTTAAGAAGTAGCTAGCACCTCTCTTTGACACATGTCTAAGTGGTCCACATACATCAGTATGTATCAAACCAAGTAGATCATTAGCCCTTTCTATACGATTATTGAAAGGTTTCTTTGTCATCTTCCCAGATATACAAGATTCACATTTATCAAATGATTCATCATTGATATCTTGCAAAAGCCCATCACGTTGCAGCTTTTCCATACGAGTCTTGCCTATGTGAGCAAGGCGACAATTCCAAAGATAAGATGAATCCAAGACATTCTTTACTCTCTTATTATTGATGCTATACATCGAATTATAATCATTGCATTCATTCATATCAATCTCAAATACACCATTCACAGCAATAGCATTAAAATAAAAAACATTATTTAACGAAACATAAATTTTATTGCTTGTAATAGTATGCTGAAATCCAAT
Organism: Artemisia tridentata subsp. tridentata; assembly: GCA_021014915.2. Classification (NCBI taxonomy): domain Eukaryota; kingdom Viridiplantae; phylum Streptophyta; class Magnoliopsida; order Asterales; family Asteraceae; genus Artemisia; species Artemisia tridentata. Next base: position 117,000,715 of record CP139504.1, read on the forward strand.
ATCCAATAAAAACGAAAAGGAAATGAAACCTCTAACAATAGTAGGTGCATAATGACAATTATTTAAAAACAGTACTAAGCTCGAAGGCAAAACTAATTTAAATATTCCTATGGCTTCAACAACTGCTTGTGCTCCATTGCCTACGTGCAGATATTGTTCTCCATAGGCCAGTCTCCTTTCAACTCTAAATCCCTGTAGTGTATTGCAAATATGAATACCACATCCAGTATCGTATACCCAGGAATTTAATTTATGAGTTAATGAAAATAGTTCAATCATGAAAAAGTTACTTGAAGTGCTGGGTTTACCAGCCTCAACCTTCATCTTTTTCAGACGCAACTCCTCGAGGTAGAGAGGACAGTTCCTCTTCCAATTTCCTACCTCATGGCAGTGGTGACAACCCTGATGCTTCTTGTTAAGATTCAGCTTGTTCTTCTGAGGGTTCTTCTTGGGCATAGGTTGATAGGCCGCAACTTGCTTGCCCTTGTCAACCTTACCTTTCCCCTTCTTGTTCGCCTACGGTTTTGGCTTTTGAATCCTACCTCGTATAGCTAATACCTGAGGAGTAGGTGCCTTGCTTGGTAAACCCTTTTCATAGTCCACGAGCATTGCGAGCAATTCCGTGACTGTCTTCCCCGAGCAATGCATGTTGTAGTTCTGAATAAAACCCTTAAAATCCTTGTTCAAGGACCTATTGATTAGGTTCACACATACATTCTCAGGATAGACATAGTTGATTAGTGATAGTTGGTCCATGTACATTTTCATTTTCAACACATGATCCCGAACAGGTTTACCTTCCCAGTGCTTACAGCTGTGTAATGCATCGATCAAATCATACAGTTCAACAGCTGGTGGCTTCTCATAAGTCCTTTGGAGTTCATCTAGCATATCTTTAGGAAAATAGTTCTCAAACTGCTTTTGCAACTTGGGAACCATACTTCCGAGCATTAAGCACGCAACTTCATTGTGTTTTTCGAACTCCAATCTCCAAGCTTCTTTGACATCATCAGATTCAGTTTCAGCTGGTTCTTGGGGACAAGGCTTAGTTAAATATTTCAGCTTTTTGGACACTCTCAAGACAATCCTAAGTGACCTATGCCAGTCATTGAAATTTGGGCCAGTCAATTTTTCCCATTCAAAATGACTTTTGAAAACGGAACTTAGTATAGCATTATCGGGTTTAGCCATTTCAACAGAAAAAGTTCAAATATTAGTATTCTAATAATACTGTTTTTCAAGAAAAGAAAATTACCCAGGAAATATACATATAACCATTTAATCTTCTTGAAAACTAGGATCCAAATTTCCATAGTTTCACTACATCAGTTGATCTGCTAGTAGTGAAAGTACAAAATATGATAATCTGTCGTACAATAATCGGCAAACAATTTCCGACTCCTAAATCATTATGGGAATTACATTTGCCAAATACGATTTGCAATTTAAGCATGTTTCTTCCCATCTCATGCTTTAAGTTTCAAGGTCTCACTTACAACTTAAGTAAGTCATCTACTTTAGAAACTGCAAATTCTCCATGTCACGGTCTCACGCTATGGAAATTTACCTTGTCATTAATATCTAGGCAAGGTCTCACTTACGCTACATATTAACTCCAAGTGTTTCTTATAATTAGATAGCATTGACTTAAATTTTTGGGTATTAATTTTGATGTGACAATCAAAATATGTACGAAGAAGCATGTACACATCTTCGTATCATAAGTTTTCAAAACAATTTTATTTACCAATTCAGCTAAGAGTTAAACCAACAAAGTTTTAATTGAGTTATTGGGTTCACCAATCAAAAAATTACCTACAATTATCGCCCACTATATCCTACTGCTGCATGAGTCAAAAGACCCAAGTTATTCGGATAATTACCACAAAAGTGGCGCGTGAAATTGAGGTCAATTCACCCTTAAGATGATTTTGCACAAATAAATAGCATTACTTGGTAGCTCCAATTAGACGCACAAAGGAGCGGAGAGACAAACGTCCGCCCGAAGGCTAATTAAAAACGCGTCTCTTTCGGATGACAATTTAATGTCAAGCCTCCTTATACCCCTCTTATAGTTTGTCTAAACTGGGTGAGCCGTTCACACTATTGGTACAAAACTATCACTCAATTAAAAGTTTATGATTCTATTCAATATATAATTTATCACATAAGTCTCGCCTGGGAGCAAATTACCGTGCGAAGCGAACCACTGTCGACACAAAAGACTTTGCAATATATAATTTATCACATCAAGGTTTCATAGTTATTAGGTCAATTTATTTTCTATTTGAAAAATTACCCTCTTTTTGCTTATAATTCAACATATAATTTAAACAAAAAAACAAGTAATTTAATAAAAATAAATAACCACATAATAACACATATAATCTTAACAATTAAATCATATAGCCACATGCAAACCTTTTGATAAAATCCTATTAATAATCTATATATGTTTTAATATGCATATATTAAACTAAGACTCCCATTGGTTTTTGAGCTAATGGTACCAATAGACCACATGCACCAAATAATTTGATTGTGTAAGTCTTAGAAAACGTATACCACGTTGCACATAAAAGATTCATTAATTTAATTAATTAGGTCTTCCCTAATTTTAGATCTATCTTATTACATGTAGCAAATAACTTAACAATTAATTACAAACCCTAATCCATGATAAACATGCATGTTTCATCATGGATTAATTTACAAGTCAAGGAACGTAACCCTTTACACACATAAACAAACATGTTCCTAATTTTAGGGTTACAAAACTAATTTTTAATTAAAGAGGGCTCGCCCCCCCCCCCCCCCCCCTCCAAAAAAAATAAATTAGGGTTCAAAATTTTTTTTTGTCCTAAACCCAAAAAAATTCGACTAACATGTAATCCTAATCAAAGATTCGATTTTTATATGTTTCGGTAATACAATTACATGTTAAACGGCTCGTGATGCCACTGTTAAAGATAAGTACCTTTGATCCTAGCAAGAACAAGGATCAAAACTTCAAATTCTTCTTCTTTAATAAACAAGTGGATTAGCGAGAAACCCCTTACCTTTTTGTTTCTCAATCCAAGAGGTATTAACTATAGTGAGTTAATAACCAAGGTTTTGTACACACGTACTATAACCGATTAATGTTTGATGCTAGTAAAAGAACACAAGTTTAAACCAAACGATTTTGCTTATTAAAAACTTGATAGATCCACCCTTTAGGGTTAGAGATCCGATTGCCAATAATAAAGAAGAAGGAAAACAAAGTTAGGGTTATAGCAAGAGTGCATAAGGTTAACAAACCCTAACCCCTAAGCCTTGTATTTATAGGGAAACAATCTTGGAGGACAAGTTTGAAACGAATTTGGTTTATAAAACCCTTGGCCGATCGGCCCACCCTTCCCAAGGGGTTCTAGAATCATCCTTGACCCTCTAATTTCACATACGGTCCTTCCTTTATTCACTAATAGTCGTTAGTCAATTTCGTTAATTGCTTAACGTCCGTTAATCGTTATTTCGTGTTCAAATAATTAAATACATAACGTTTATATATATTAATTATTCTTTATTAATCATTCATACGTAATGTGTGCAATCCCATAGTCCCGAGTTCGATTCTAGTCATACGCATTAATATTTATCCATTTAAACTAACAGGTTCAAACCCCGTAGATTAGTCGGACAAAAGATCGGAAATCATGGTAAAAAAATAAAAAATAAAAAAATAAAAAGTTTGATATTTTTGAATGTTTGTAGCTGTTTTTTTTTCTTTTCCTCCTCATATCTCCATTGTTATAACAAGAAAAGTGGTGTTGGGTTTGTGATATATGCTAAATGAGTTTGGTTGTCATCACTATGCCTATTTCACAATTTGGTGTTTAGTTTGATGATATATGATGAATGATGATATGAAGGTGACGTGAAGATGGTCGGTTTGACGACCATTACGTTTGCGGTTATTATTGTAAACTATGGGTATACAATGATTTCATTGCCGTGCAATTGAAGGCAAGTTCCGTAAAGGAAACAAATAATTTTACTTAATTATCTTCTATATATTTTGTCAAGCATGCAAAATAAATTTGTGATCTTTCCAAACTAATTACACACATGCAATTACAATAAATTAGGCAATTATAATATTCTGATTTTATTCCAAAATAAGATTTTGCAACCAAAACGTGACATGTTATATACATTATAATATTTGCTTCTTTTCTGTTTTTAGCCAGAGATCGATGGAGGAAGCGAAAAGAATCAGATTGATCCACAAAGAAAAACTAGATCATGTTCCCGAGTTGCTTCATCGTATACAATCGTTGTTGCGGCCCAAAGAAGCTGCTCGCACATCTGTATTGTCAAAGTCATGGCTACACGCTTGGTGTACGATACCAAACCTTAGGTTTTGCCATTCTGCACTTTTTGATAGCGAAGAACAAAGAAGAAATCACTTAAGAGTGGTTGAACGCACTCTCCTAAGGTATATTCAGGACGACATACCATTCGAAAAGATTGATCTGTCCATCAAAATTGAGAACCATGAGTTGGCTTCTTTTGCTGAAAAATGGATTCGTCTCATAGCGACTAAAAGTTGTCTCAAGGAGCTTTCCCTCTCTGTGGGGTATTGTATTATCGGCTCATTTACAATGCCAGATGAGATATTCTCTAGTAAAAAGTTATACAAGATGTCAATCTCTGGTTACAAAGATTTAACCAAACGACGGATGAAAGGATCTAAACCAGAGGAACATTTTCTTTCGATCAACAGGAATCCTGTGATCAACTGTGTGGCCCTAAGCGTATTGAAGTTATCGGAAGTGAGTATAAGTGAAGTGGTATTCGAAAAGTTATTGTCTACTTGTATTTTGCTTGAGGAGATTGAGCTTTCAAAATGCAACCGCTTGAAGAACATCAAGATTAGAAATCTTTGTTATCTTCGTAAATTGAGAATCGTTTCATATTTACAAGATCATATTTTGGAAATATATGATGTCCCAAATATTCGTTCTTTCAGTTACAGATCTTGTTTTCAAAGGAACCCTCTTACCTTGAATATTGATTCATTAAGATGTGTGACAGAATTATCATTAGATGGTTTGGTCAAGGATGATTCAATTCTTGATATGCTTAAATCAAAGTTTCATTCTCTGGAGAGTTGGACACTTGGAATGCAATCTTGGGACTCCGAATGCTTGGATATCACATGTCATCCATTGAAAAGATTGTTCATTCAACAAAGTCCATTCACGAAAATAAAAGTTTATGCTCCAAAGTTACATTTTTTCAGTTATGATGGTAAAGCAACTCCCAGTCTTGTGTTTCCAGCCATTGCTCCCGCTCAAATCAAGCTTGAACTTGATTTTTCAAAGCCTAATATTGATTTGTTTTTTCTTAATATTGCGGAAGTACTCATGTTATCAAGTGAGTTTGACATCAAAATACGTACAGCGAGATTTGATTTGATAGAGCCGTTGAAGATTGACATGGATGATCTCAGAACAAGGTTCACGATCCCGGCTACAAATGTGCAACATCTATTGTTTGAAACATATTCATATAAAGGCTTGTGGGAGCAAGAGCATTCATCATTTTTTGATGCATTCTTTTCGATTTGCCATCCAAAGCACGTAGTAGCATATCGAGACAGACGGTACAAAGACAAAAACTATTTTTGCAAGCTGATGTTAAAAGAGGTAATGGAAAAGAACACCAGAAATGGGTTTTGGCCTGATTACTTGAAAGAAGTTGAAATCAAAAATGATCGTAATGGCGGAAATTGGGAAACTCTAACCAATTCTTGGAAAAGTTGTCTTGACGGATCGTCTCTTTGCAGCTATATGTTCAAACTACACTGGTTTTAATCTTTTCATGTGCGCTAAACGTTTGAGATTCTCTAAATACGATTGCCTCTCCGATCCACCTTTAATTCGTTGGATCACCTTATTACTTTGAAAAAAAATAACGTTTATCATTTAGTTTCCCTTTCATTATTCTAGATTTTATCATTTATACAAGTATTTTGGCTTTTACATATCTTCTTCATACTAATGTTCTATACTTTTATGTGTGAATGGCTAGCAGAATCAGAAAATTTACATAGTCTGATTGTCATACGTTTGTCCGGCCAGTCGTCGAGTTTGTTAGGCTGTTATTACTCAGTTCCAGCATAAAACGTGAGGGCCTATTAGTATTTTCGCTTCTTACATATTAGTATAGGAACGAAATTGCAGTATATATGCATTCACTTGTGTAAGAAAGCAACACTTCAAATAAATATGATGATATTCGTTCTCCAACTCCTATGACTATCGATCTCTATTCGAATTGAATCCTTTGTCTTCTTAAGCAGCAAATCTAAATGAAAGTCCAGTGCTGTTAAACTGTCACACTTATAAGAAGTTAAGAACCCATATAAATAAGTAATAAATACATTTTAGATCCAATCACTTCTAATGTCATTATAGTGGATCCTGATCGATGCCATGTATTGGAAGTCCTTTAGATGTGCTTCGGTCAGTGGGGGTACCGCGAAAGATATATATGTTGTAGGAAAAGGGTTGGGTCATTTGAAGGTGAGGACTTTCGGATGCAAACCTAATTCACCATTAGTGGAATCGAATCACACATAATTTGCTTATATGTTGGGTTTAGTAAGTTTTGAGCAGTAAGATCCTAACATATATCGGTAAGTGGCCCGTGCACGTACAGCTTAAATGTTGTGTTTAGTAAGAACTAGGTAGTAATGGTCGTATCCCAAATATTTAGTCTAGCTAGTAATGTATGAGTTGTTCACCAATTAAGAGGTTGTGGGTTTTTGTTGAAAATATTCGCTAGCCCGAGCCTGTATGATATACCATGAGCTGAGCCCGAGCTTAAGAAACAAGGCTCGAATCGAGCCAAGTTCGAGCTCAAGCTCAAGCATTATAAAACTTAAACAAGCAGAGCTCGCGCTTTGGCAGGCTCGGGCTCGGCTCGGCTTGGCTCGACTCAACTCGTTTCCACTCCTACGGCTAGGTAGACTAAATTTATGTTCAATGGAGATGTTTATGTTCGATGGTGATGTTTCGTCTCGTACATAGGACATGCATGTCTAAGTTACCGTTACATGATTTCTTTTGCTATTTACATGTTTTATAACATAATCATTAATCAATCAACTATTGTATATACAAGCAATTTTTACTGGAATCTAGTTATATGTGTATATATGCGTATCCTTATTGATCACGTAAAGAGTTTTTTGGGATATTCAGTGATGCAGTTCGATTAAAGGGTGCATAGATGTGGTGGACAGTCATTGACCAATTATTTTTCCTTTTCATAGCAAACATCGCCATTGTGAATTCAATTAAGAGTTTTTGCCTTGTCGAATTTCTAACCTGATTGATATAGGATTTCTGACAAGGTTTTAATATTTATATTTTCTCATCTACCCATAGTCCACCTTATGCACTAACGGGCAGTGTACCCAGTCGCATATAGTGAGGGAATGGTAAGACCGAGGTCGTCCCAAGAACGGCTGATTTCTAGTTGTGCAATTAAAACGATTGTCACATAAATAAAGGTTTTAAAAGATTGATTGGTTGATTATATTTTAATATATCTACGTGATCAATTGGGATGGTTCTCTGGCAAACAACTAATGGGGATGACAATTGTAATGGTCTAGTTCTAATATAAAGCTTTCTATCGCTTCAAGTGGGACATAATATTTACTAGACTCCTATGGTCAATTCGTCTAGCCTATCTCCCTAGAATCCGTCTAGGACACCAAAGGTCTGGATCCTTATGGCTTTCAAAGCTTATAGGTAGACTAGTTTGAGTCATTAAGCGCCACTACATGCTAGATTAATTCTTTGTGTGATCCGGCCTCTCGGATCTTAGACCACACATCTAATTTCTTAAGTTCATCCATCCCGGAGGGTGATCCTATGGTCAATTCGCACGCAAAGGATTTGGTAGTCTTATGGTCAATTCTTACCAACCCTTTCAACATACTACTCTAGGGTCCTATGGGCAATTCTCCTAGTGTAATACGTACAACCGGTCTTCAAAACTACCGAAACTAAAGGATCTATCAAATAACTAAGCATGCACACACTAGAAGCAACAATAAAAGCAGAAAATAAATAATAAAAACCAAGCAATAAATCACCCAATAATTAATTAATAAAATGACGAGAATAATTAAATAATTAAAAGCCATGAACAAATAAATAAAATACAATAGGCAACAAAGCATCGATAAACAAGCAAAATCAAAATTATAGTCATTAATAACGAAACTGAATAAAATAATGAGTGTCGAGATAAGTTTACATATCGTGCCAATGATCCGTTGGTAAAGTGCATATATAAATAATATGCAGACGGATACGCGTGAATAAAGACAAATCAACCCTTAGGAAAAGGCTAACTTGCAAAAACTCACGTTGTGTGTGTGATACCAGGTAAGTGATTACCCGGGTCGTTTCCCAACGAGGAGTGAATGGACGATCGTGAAAGGTTTGGATTAAAGTGACTGATGAGTGGGATAAGGAATTTTTGCTTTTTTGATGTTCTAATTAAATAATGAGAAACAAATTCTCAAAATAAAATTAAGGTTAAAACAGATTATATTAAAAACGCGTTACGGGAATTATAAAAACGCGATTAAAAAGTGAAATCTATAAAATTAAACCCTACAAGTGTAAAATTATTTTTCTTATATCCTAAATAATAAAAGAAAATTTTAGAAAAAAGATTTATATTTTTCTGACTTTTATATTTTTTATTATGAATTAAAAACTAAATTACTCTAATTAAATGATTAAAAATACTAAACCTAATTAGAAAAATCTGAAACTTTTTCTAAAAATACTTTATGTTAAAACAGTTCTAGGAAAAATAAAGACAAGGACCCAGCTTATTCTAATAAGCTAATTAATTAGGATAAGCTTAAAATGAAAAAGGGTTTAAATAATAATGGGTGTAGGGATTAACCAGAACAAGACCCTAGGGCAGTTGGTTAATGTGTGTGTTGTGTGAGGCTTTGTGATGCTAATGACCAGGGTTCGAATCCCAGTCCTAACCTTTTTGCTTATATTTTATTTTTTTGATTTTTATTACTGAAACTTATTAAGCACAATGAGATAAGCAATTTTTACAACTACCACTTTTTATGAAAATCACCAATAAGCTCAGAAATCAGCTAAGGTTTGCTGATCAGTAGGCTAAAAAGGATTAAGCCCAAGGTTTTTGATGAAAAGCTATTTAAGCTTTAAATAAGCTAAAGCAACAGATGAAATAAGCAAAACAACCAATAAAAAGCTAGAATGAACACTGATAAAGCAAAAGAACTCAGAAACAAGCACAAAATAAGCAAGAATAAGCACAAAGTCTGCTGAGTGCACAGGGTACTTTTTGGATTTCTAGGCAATTTCAAGCTTAGATTTAAGCACTTAAATAAGCACTAAACACCACAAAGATTGATAATTCTTAAAATTCACCTACTGAGGATTACTTAAAACCAAAAATCAGATCAAGTAGAGCTTATTTGTTGCTTAAGAATAAGCTGAGAAAGTGCTTGTTCAGAGCAAGTATACACTGAGCAATCAGTGTATGCTTGTGAGAATAGGGGACTTTTGAGCTTATTTTTAAGCTCAATTAAGCTAAGCTATGGACTGATATATGGAATGAGCAAAGAACACCTACCAAACTACTGAGAAAACAAGGAAATAAGCACTATTAAACACAATTAAGCACCTAAATATGGTCTAGAAAATTGTTGCAGACCTGCATATGGTTCCAAATGTGCAGGCTTGGGTTTTTAAGTCAAAAACCTTACAAATCCAAACCAAACTTATCCAACTATTGAGTATGCACTTAAACCACTAATTTGCACTTAAAGATGCCAAAAGTAAGTCCAGACAAGCTCAGGCTTGTGAGAAGCTTATAAGAGCAGTCCAATACCTAAGATTCAACTAATCCACTAAAATCTTCTCAAACCTTCAAAACAGGCAAAGTGCTTATACTAACAACTTATATATGCTGAATAAATCAAGTTCAAACTTAGAGAACATGCAAATGAACAGTGATAAACCAATTTGACCCATTTTGTCTTCTTGACCCAAACAGTCCTTTGTGTGGACTGATATGTGGTTTTCAAAGTAGCACACCAATTTTAACTATAATTTTGATTATTAACTGATCAACTAACTTAATTTAACTATAATTAACAACTTTTAAAATAGAAATAAGCAATACAATAAGCTATACTCTATTTGGCTATTTTTGGCTTTTTATGAGTTTTTTAAGTAAAATGAACAAAGGCTATTAAAAACTGATAATATTGATTAAATATACTTAAGAACTATTAATAAGCAGTAAATAATGGAAATAAGCTAATATTAAGCTATTGCACAGTAAATATGCAAAACTTGAAAACTAAGCTTACAACTGAATGGATTATAGAACAAAGGACTAAGAATCAGAAACACCTAGCTTGTCAACAACAAGCTAGAAACCCAATATAAGCTTTCCAGAATAGCTTATACCTTCTGAACAGCTTATTGGCCCATGGTTGACTTTTGTTGACTTTTCTTGATATCTTGGAATTAAGAACTGCTAATCACTATATAAGCTTACAAAAAGCTATTATAAGCTTGTATAAGCTTATAACAAGGGTGTGGAGTGTTTGTGTTTGGTAATTACTGTGAATTGAGCTTAATTCGAATTAACAACAACTTGAAATTCTATTATAAATGAAACTGAGTACAAGATTGCTTGAAATTAGATTAAATAGACTGAATTTAACTTGCATTAACAACTGAAACTTGAAATTACAAAATTACAAATACTGAATAAGAAAATACGATTATGCTAAATTAACTACTTGCCTTTAATGGCTACATTGTGACCTATTTATACAAAAAACTAAGTGGGATATATCTCTTATCTTCCTCTGATCATCTCTGCACCTTTGGATTGGATTCTCATGATCTCAGCCATTGAAATGGATTTTGGCGCCAAAAAGGAGATAGTGGAAAAATCCACTATCTCTGATAATCTTGAAAATGGGGAAGAAGCATTAATTGCTTTTGGTTTGTTAGGTGGAGTGGGATAGGAGAAAAGGGTGAGGTGTGGTGGTATTGCAGGGATAAGAGGTGAGGTGGGGGGTGGTTTCTGGTATGGTTTTGGCGTGGTGGTATTGAAGAAGAAAGGTTTGACTGATATTTTTGACCCCGATTTTAGCTAATGAAGGGTGGTCGGGTCATGGGTTATATGGTTGGGCTTGGGTTTAATTTATGGTTTGGGCTGGTTTGGTAACTGGGTTTAGTTTTAGGATTGGATTGGGTTTAGTGAGTAAGGATTGAAATAGATTTAGGTTTAAATCTTTAGGGACCAAAGTTGTCCAGTTCTGAAAATCCAAGGACCATTTGTGTCATTTTGGTATTTTGGGGGTTGACTTTGACTCTGTCTTTGACTTTTGTCTTCACTTGATCAAATGTACAATGGTTGTCGAGTCGATCCAAAAATGCTCGTTTTCGTTCCGTTTTCAATCCTTTTGCACATGAAACAGATAAAAACACAATTCAAGGATATTTTCTGTATTTTGAAGCATTTCTGAGTGTTTTTAAATGTTTTTGCAGTTCAGATGAGACAAAAATGATGAGTATTTACACACTCATCAATCCCCCACACTAAACTATTGCTAGTCCCTAGCAATCCTTTTTTGAAAATTTAATGGATTTTATGTCTCTTTACCAGATAGCCATTACTTCTGGAGTAGCCAATGTTTTAGTATGATACTATGGTACATTGATAACCAAATAATTTTTAGCAAATCATCAGCTGTCAACGGATTTGATTTGTCTTTACCAAAAGCCGTTTGCTTTTGGACTAGCCAACTCTTTGATAGAATACAGTTATCATCTTGGTGAGCTGATTACCAATTATGGTTTTCTACTGCCTTAACCACAAGCCATAACCTTGTGGGCTAGCCAACTCTTCACTATCAAAGATATGGTGAGTTGAATACCATACAATTTTTGGCAAATTGTCAGCCATAAACGGATTTGAGATATCTTTACCTAGAGCCATTTGCTCTCGGATTAGCCAGTCCTTATGTGGGCTAGACATGGTGGACTGATAACCATTTGTTGTGTTAGTGCAAAGCACTTCCACCAAATGAAAAAAATTTAAAATTTTGGCCAAAACGGGGGTATTAGGGCACTAAAAGGTACTCATGTGATCAAACTAGCCAGAATTTCTCCCCCCCCCCCCCACATTAGAATTGAATATTGCCCTCAATATTCAAAGCACCGGCTATTATGCCGACACTTAGAACGTAAAAAGGTAATACTACTAGCCAAGAGTGGAAACACAACAATTATTATTTTTTTTATTTTTTTTATTATAAATATTGATATACAACAGCAGGGGCAACTCCCCCACACTTAGGTGTTAGAAAAGAGAAAGAAGACAGAAATATGGGTGAAAACCCATATGGTGTGCTAATATTTTTGTTCACCGAGTCACTTAGCTTGACTCGACCCCGCATTCATTGGTTCATGGGGAAAGTTTGAAGATCTAGGACAACCATGGGTGGTATATCCTCTCCAAAGTAGTGTTTCAAACGATGACCATTCACTTTGAAATTTGGACCATCATTATGAGATAACTCAATGGTACCATATGGATAAACCTTTGTAATAGTGAATGGACCAGACCAACGGGATTTGAGTTTGCCTGAGAAGATCTTTAATCTTGAATTGAAAAGAAGGACTCGATCACCAACGTTAAAAATGCGGTTCTTTATTTTTGAGTCATGAATCTTCTTTGTCTTTTCTTTGTAGATCAAAGAGTTCTTGTAGGCCTGATCACGCAGTTCATTTAATTCATTCATTTGAACTTTATGGTGATCACCCGCAATTTGGATGTCAAAGTTAGCATGTTTCAAGGCCCAATAGGCTTTGTGCTTTAATTCGATCGGAAGATGACATGCCTTTCCGTACACAAGCTTGTAAGGTGTACACCCGATGGGTGTTTTGTAAGCTGTACGGAAGGCCCATAGTGCATCATCCAATTTATCCGACCAGGATGCACAATTTTCTCCTACAGTCTGTTCCAAGATTCTTTTAATACCCCGATTTGAAACTTCCACTTGTCCACTTGTTTGTGGGTGATACGCGGTAGAAAGACGGTGAGTAATACCGTATTTAAGCATGACTTTTGCAAATTGTTCATTGCAAAAGTGCATACCGCGATCACTAATGATAGCACGGGAGTTCCAAACCGAGAAAAGAGTGATTTCAAAATTTTACACACTACTCGGGCGTCGTTGGTGGGGAGAGCTTTCGCTTCAACCCATTTAGACAAATAATCGACAGCCACGAGTATATACTTGTTCACTTGTGAAGACGGGAACGGGCCTATAAAGTCAATGCCCCAAACGTCAAAGATTTCACAAACTTGAACGACGTTTTGTGGCATTTCATCTTTTTTAGAGATCTTCCCGTGACGTTGACAAGAGTCACAAGATTTGACTAAGTCATGGGCATCACGGTAGATTGTGGGCCAATAGAAACCGGAATCAAACACCTTCTTGGCGGTGTAATTGGCACCATGATGTCCCCCTGTGGGTCCATTGTGGCAAGCCTTAAGAATATCAACGGCTTCTTGGCCGTGAACACACCGCCGGATGACTTGATCCGCACATACTTTAAACAAGTAGGGGTCGTCCCAAAAGTAATGCTTCACATCTTTGAAGAATTTGTTCTTTTGTTGGGTCGACATCCCTTTCACTATGAAGTTACCCGCATGGTAATTTGCGAAGTCAGCAAACCATGGGGTAGTAGAATCTCCACGAAAAGCAACCGCATTGAGTGTCTCGAGAGGAAATGTTTCATTTATTTCCTTTTTCTCGAAAACATCTTGGTGTGGGTTCTCTAATCGGGATAGATGATCAGCAGCTAGGTTCTCAGCTCCTTTTTTATCACGTATAATGATATCAAATTCTTGCAGGAGGAGAACCCAACGGAGCAATCTCGGCTTTGCATCTTGTTTTGCAAAGAGATATTTGAGAGCCGAGTGATCCGTATACACTATACATTTCGTCAAGATCAAATATGGCCGAAATTTCTCAAAGGCATACACCACAGCTAATAATTCTTTTTCTGTAGTGGTGTAATGAGTTTGAGCTTCAGTCATGGTTTTACTTGCGTAGTGGATAGGCTGAAAGTGTTTGGTTTTTCGTTGCCCCAGGACTGCACCGATAGCAAAATCACTTGCATCGCACATGAGCTCAAAGGGTAAATCCCAGTCGGGGGCAACCAGAATGGGTGCTTCAGTAAGCTTTTTCTTTAATGTTTCAAAAGCTTCGATGCACTCGGGTGAGAAGATAAAAGGAGCATCCTTCTCAAGGAGATGAGTCATAGGCCGGGCGATTTTAGAAAAATCTTGTATGAATCTACGATAGAAACCGGCATGACCCAGAAAACTCCTAATACCTTTGACGGTAGTGGGATGAGGTAATTTAGAAATGACATCAACTTTAGCTCTGTCAACCTCAAACCCGTTCTTTGATATCTTATGGCCGAGGACAATGCCCTCTTTGACCATAAAATGACTCTTCTCCCAATTTAGACAAAGATTGGTGTCTTCACACCGTTTCAGCATGTTTTCTAAATGGGAGAGACATGTTTTGAATGAATCCCCAATGACCGAGAAGTCATCCATAAAGACCTCCATAGTTTTCCCGATCATGTCGGAGAATATGGACATCATGCACCTTTGGAATGTGCCTGGAGCATTGCATAAGCCAAAAGGCATACGTTTATAAGCAAAGGTTCCATAGGGGCATGTGAAGGTGGTCTTTTCTTGATCTTGTGGATCAATGGGAATTTGAAAGTAACCCGAGAAACCATCAAGGAAACAATAGTACTCGTTCCCTGCTAATCTCTCAAGCATTTGGTCCATAAAGGGTAGAGGAAAGTGGTCTTTTCGGGTGGCATCATTTAACTTACGATAGTCAATGCAAACACGCCACCCCGTAACCAATCGAGTTGGGATCAACTCATTCTCATCATTTGTGACAACAGTTATGCCACCCTTTTTTGGAACACAATGAATGGGACTAACCCAAGGACTATCAGAGATGGGATAAATCAATCCTGCATCAAGAAGTTTGAGAACCTCTTGTTTGATAACATCATGGATTTTAGGATTCACCCTTCTTTGATGTTGGACTGCTGGTTTAAAGTCATCCTCCATTAAAATCTTGTGAGTACAAAATTCAGGGTTGATACCCTGAATGTCGGAGAGTTTCCAAGCAATGGCTTGCTTGTGTGACTTCAAGACCTTTATTAGAGCAGTCTTTTCCTCATCACTTAAATCTTTAGCAATAATGACGGGTAATTTATCATCACCCTCCAAAAATGCGTACTCAAGATGAGGTGGTAAGTCTTTGAGTTCGACCTCAGGAAATTCATCGGTTTTCTAAACTGATTTGATTTCCTCATTATGAAGTTCAACGGGAGGGAGTGGAGGAGAATTGTCCTGATTCAACAATTTTTCAAGAAGAAGAATATCTCCCTCCAGATCAATCTCAGCGTTATCAATCCCTTCTAGAAATGAATCACACTTGAGAAAAGCCTCGATCTCTTCCAAAATGAAATCACTTCCCTCAAACGGAGTGAGAGAAGGGGAAGAATCAGAAATGATAGGCAAAGAAGATGTGGTGGGATCCCCACTCACAGAATTATGAGAATAACCAAGAAACTCTTGAGAGTACTCCTCTGAAGCAATATCAATGACATCGATTCAGTTAACCGATTCAGAATCATAATTTGAGGAGTACCTCGAAGTTTGATCGAGGTTAAAGGTAACAGCTTCATTACCCACACGTAATGTGATTTCATGCTCAAATACATTAATGAGAGCATGGCTCGTTCTTAGGAATCCTCTTCCAAGAATGAGAGGAACCCTAGGATCAGCATCGAAATCAACAACCACAAAGTCAGCTGGAAAATGGAACTTTCCTACTTTTACAAATACGTCCTCAGCAATGCCAAGTGGACGAGATATTGAACGATCTGCAAGCTCAAGAGTCATGCATGTAGGAGTAAGAGCCGGAAGAGAAAGTTTCTTCCACACTGAATGAGGCATCAGGTTGATGCTTGCACCAAGATCGGCCAAGGCATAGCATTCAACCATTACCGGAAATACACAAGGTATTAGAAACTTTCCAGGATCTCCAAGCTTCTCGGGAAGCTTTTTCAAGATAACTGCTGAGCAGTTCTCATTTAATGGAGTTTTTGCCATTTCAAACAGTTTTTCCTTGTTGCTTAACAAGTGTTTGATTGTGGATGCAAACTTGGGCATCAGAATGATAGCATCCGCAAAGCTTATGTCAAAATGTAATTCTTGAAAGATTTGAAAGAATTTATCCATTTGTTGACTAGCCTTTTCGCAGAGCTTTTGCTCATTTAAACGTGATGGGTAGGGAATAGAAGGTTTGGATTTAGGGTTTTCAACCGGGGTTTCAGGAGGTTCAAAGACAACTCCTGGTTTGGGTTTGGTTTTCGGGACAACTTGAGGTTGGACGTTGTCGGTACCTCCGTTATTAGTAGGAAGTACCTTGTCCTTAGTCACCTCAGGTTCACTATCCACTACCTTGGGAGGAGAAGAAGAAGAAGTGGTAGTAGGAATAGTGGGTCCATCATATGAAGCACCACTTCGGGTTGTGATCGCCTTAACGTCGCCCTTCGGGTTAGCGATCGTGTTGCTCGAAAGTTTTCCTGAGCCCGAAGGTTGATCATTTAAAGACTTTTTAATCTCAGAGATCTGGCTGACCAACAACCTGTTTGTGTCCTCTTGAGCTTTCATGAATTGCCTCAATAACTCATCAGATGATGGTTGTGGGGCTGGGAGAATGGCTTGAGGTTGGTTAGGGAAATTTTGGATTCGGTTATTTTGATTATAACCTTGATGTTGAAAATTCCATTGATTTGGATTACCATTTCCCTGAAAATGATTTCCCTGGTTGAAATTGTTTCGGTTATAGTTTCCTTGGTGTTGGAAACCTTGATTTTGTCCAGAATTGAAATTCCCTTGGTTTTGATAACCTTGGTTCATTCGAGGTTGGTTTTGGTTTCGGTTTTGCAAATTCTGGTTCTGATTGAAACCGGGTGGTCCTTGGTAGCTGTTACCTCGGTAACTTGGTTCTATTTGAGGACGGTATTGATTACCTCCCTGATTTGAAGTACCGGTTATAGCATTAGCTTCAAAAGGACTACCATCGGTGGCAGTACAGTTGTAGTATGCATGAGGGCCACCACAAGTAACACAGGTTTCCACTTTCTTCACTTCAGCATGTGAAGGATTTTGTGTGAAAGTGACTTTCTTTTGGTTTGAGAGAACCAAAGTTTGAATAGCGTCCGTGAGCTTGTCAATCTTAGCGTCGGTGCTAGAAGTACTCACAGGAGATGAAATAGAAGGATCAGCACTAGCCTGAGAATGATATGGCTTTGTTCGTGCAGTACGGACCTTAGACTTATTTTCAATAATCGCTAAAGCTTCTTTAGTGGTTTTGCTCAAAAAGTTACCTCCAGCGGAGGCATTGAGAGAATCTTGGTCAGATTGGCTCACACCATTATAGAAAGTGTCGATTTGCATCAAATCGGTGAAACCATGATGAGGACATTTACGAAGCAATTCTTTGAAACGATCCCACGCGTCACTAAACGATTCATCAAATCTTTGTGTGAATTTGATGATTTCATTTTTAAGACTTGTCGTTCTAGACGGGGGAAAGAATTCGTTTACAAACTTTGTAACTAAATCCTCCTATGTCTCAATTGAACGAGGGGGTTGTTTTTCAAGCCATATCCGGGCTTGTCCCTAGAGAGAAAATGGGAATAGAAGAAGCTTGATTGCTTCAGAAGGGACATTCTTGTATTTGATGGTAGATGTAATCTTGTTAAACCATCGAATGTGAGCATGAGGATCATCCCTCTCAAAACCATAGAATTGACTTGAGGTTACAAGATTCAGTAACCCGGTTTTGAGCTCAAAACTATCAGCCACGATGGCTGGAACAACAATGGCATCTCCATAACCCTCGATGGGTACTTGGAGAAGCTCATTAATTGGCAAATCTGCCATGATGACAGGGTTTTTGGGGTCAATACGTCCCTCAGATACGACTGATGGGGCAGAACGTCTACGACGTCTTCGAGGTATGTTTACAAGCTCACGAAAAGGGCTTGATGAGCTAGAAGAACGAGTGCGCATGCACTAAATATTTCAATTAAATCAAGATCGAAGCAAAACACAAGGAACTTAAAACCTTAAATCAACAAGCGTACGGTAGCACTCTGACTGGAAAACGCACAGAGTGGCGGAGAAGCAAAGGTGGGCAATAAATGCTCCTTAAAAACCCGCTTCTTTCGGTTCGACAATTTAATGTCAAACCCTCCTTAAACCTCCGTTAGAGTTTGTTTATCAATCAAAGGTGAGCCGAATTCGCAAGCGACACAAAGGCAAGTTTTAATCTTTGGTTTGGGAACTTATTATGATAATACCCAAGTTGAGGAATATTATATTAATTTTGCTTTTATCTTTTATTTTACAATAAAACAGAAAATGTTTTTGGGTTTTTTATATGATATTATATATATAAAAGAAAAGAAAAATATTTTTGTATTTTATATGGGTTTATGAAAGTGGAAACTTCTAAAAGAAGGATCTCAAGTCACTAATCGTTTAAAACTTTAAACAATATTGTCGCAACACAACCTCCCCGGCAGCGGCGCCAAAATTTGATCCGTGCTAAAGTGTATATATAAATAATATGCAGACGGATACGCGTGAATAAAGACAAATCAACCCTTAGGGAAAAAGGCTAACTTGCAAAAACTCACGTTGTGTGTGTGATACCAGGTAAGTGATTACCCGGGTCGTTTCCCAACGAGGAGTGAATGGACGATCGTGAAAGGTTTGGATTAAAGTGACTGATGAGTGGGATAAGGAATTTTTGCTTTTTTATGATGTTCTAATTAAATAATGAGAAACAAATTCTCAAAATAAAATTAAGGTTAAAACAGATTATATTAAAAACGCGTTACGGAAATTATAAAAACGCGATTAAAAATTGAAATCTATAAAATTAAACCCTACAAGTGTAAAATTATTTTTCTTATATCCTAAATAATAAAAGAAAATTTTAGAAAAAAGATTTATATTTTTCTGACTTTTATATTTTTTTATTATGAATTAAAAACTAAATTACTTTAATTAAATGATTAAAAATACTAAACCTAATTAGAAAAATCTGAAACTTTTTCTAAAAATACTTTATGTTAAAACAGTTCTAGGAAAAATAAAGACAAGGACCCAGCTTATTCTAATAAGCTGTAAATAAGCTAATTAATTCGGATAAGCTTAAAATGAAAAAGGGTTTAAATAATAATGGGTGTAGGGATTAACCAGAACAAGACCCTAGGGCAGTTGGTTAATGTGTGTGTTATGTGAGGCTTTGTGATGCTAATGACCAGGGTTCGAATCCCAGTCCTAACCTTTTTGCTTATATTTTATTTTTTTGATTTTTATGATTGAAACACAATAAGCACACTGAGATAAGCAAATTTTACAACTACCACTTTTTATGAAAATCACCAATAAGCTCAGAAATCAGCTAAGGTTTGCTGATCAGTGGGCTAAAATGGAATAAGCCCAAGGTTTTTGATGAAAAGCTATTTAAGCTTTAAATAAGCTAAAGCAACAGATGAAATAAGCAAAACAACCAATAAAAAGCTAGAATGAACACTGATAAAGCAAAAAACTCAGAAACAAGCACAAAATAAGCAAGAATAAGCACAAAGTCTGATGAGTGCACAGGGCACTTTTTGGATTTTTAGGCAATTTCAAGCTTAGATTTAAGCACTTAAATAAGCACTAAACACCACAAAGATTGATAATTCTTAAAATTCACCTACTGAGGATTACTTAAAACCAAAAATCAGATCAAGTAGAGCTTATTTGTTGCTTAAGAATAAGCTGAGAAAGTGGCTTGTTCAGAGCAAGTATACACTGAGCAATCAGTGTATGCTTGTGAGAATAGGGGACTTTTGAGCTTATTTTTAAGCTCAATTAAGCTAAGCTATGGACTGATATATGGAATGAGCAAAGAACACCTACCAAACTACTGAGAAAACAAGGAAATAAGCACTATTAAACACAATTAAGCACCTAAATATGGTCTAGAAAATTGTTGCAGACCTGCATATGGTTCCAAATGTGCATGCTTGGGTTTTTAAGTCAAAAACCTTACAAATCCAAACCAAACTTATCCAACTATTGAGTATGCACTTAAACCACTAATTTGCACTTAAAGATGCCAAAAGTAAGTCCAGACAAGCTCAGGCTTGTGAGAAGCTTATGAGAGCAGTCCAATACCTAAGATTCAACTAATCCACTAAAATCTTCTCAAACCTTCAAAACAGGCAAAGTGCTTATACTAACAACTTATATATGCTGAATAAATCAAGTTCAAACTTAGAGAACATGCAAATGAACAGTGATAAACCAATTTGACTCATTTTGTCTTCTTGACCCAAACAGTCCTTTGTGTGGACTGATATGTGGTTTTCAAAGTAGCACACCAATTTTAACTATAATTTTGATTATTAACTGATCAACTAACTTATTTAACTATAATTAACAACTTTTAAAACAGAAATAAGCAATACAATAAGCTATACTATATTTGGCTATTTTTGGCTTTTTATGAGTTTTTTAAGTAAAATGAAACAAAGGCTATTAAAAACTGATAATATTGATTAAATATACTTAAGAACTATTAATAAGCAGTAAATAATGGAAATAAGCTAATATTAAGCTATTGCACAGTAAATATGCAAAACTTGAAAACTAAGCTTACAACTGAATGGATTATAGAACAAAGGACTAAGAATCAGAAACACCTAGCTTGTCAACAACAAGCTAGAAACCCAATATAAGCTTTCCAGAATAGCTTATACCTTCTGAACAGCTTATTGGCCCATGGTTGACTTTTGTTGACTTTTCTTGATATCTTGGAATTAAGAACTGCTAATCACTATATAAGCTTACAAAAAGCTATTATAAGCTTGTATAAGCTTATAACAAGGGTGTGGAGTGTTTGTGTTTGGTAATTACTGTGAATTGAGCTTAATTCGAATTAACAACAACTTGAAATTCTATTATAAATGAAACTGAGTACAAGATTGCTTGAAATTAGATTAAATAGACTGAATTTAACTTGCATTAACAACTGAAACTTGAAATTACAAAATTACAAATACTGAATAAGAAAATACGATTATGCTAAATTAACTACTTGCCTTTAATGGCTACATTGTGACCTATTTATACAAAAAACTAAGTGGGATGTATCTCTTATCTTCTCCTGATCATCTCTGCACCTTTGGATTGGATTCTCATGATCTCAGCCATTGAAATGGATTTTGGCGCCAAAAAGGAGATAGTGGAAAAATCCACTATCTCTGATAATCTTGAAAATGGGGAAGAAGCATTAATTGCTTTTGGTTTGTTAGGTGGAGTGGGATAGGAGAAAAGGGTGAGGTGTGGTGGTATTGCAGGGATAAGAGGTGAGGTGGGGGTGGTTTCTGGTATGGTTTTGGCGGGGTGGTATTGAAGAAGAAAGGTTTGACTGATATTTTTGACCCCGGTTTTAGCTAATGAAGGGTGGTCGGGTCATGGGTTATATGGTTGGGCTTGGGTTTATTTTATGGTTTGGGCTGGTTTGGTAACTGGGTTTAGTTTTAGGATTGGATTGGGTTTAGTGAGTAAGGATTGAAATAGATTTAGGTTTAAATCTTTAGGGACCAAAGTTGTACAATTCTGAAAATCCAATGACCATTTGTGTCATTTTGGTATTTTGGGGGTTGACTTTGACTCTGTCTTTGACTTTTGTCTTCACTTGATCAAATGTACAATGGTTGTCGAGTCGATCCAAAAATGCTCGTTTTCGTTCCGTTTTCAATCATTTTGCACATGAAACAGATAAAAACACAATTCAAGGATATTTTCTGTATTTTGAAGCATTTCTGAGTGTTTTTAAATGTTTTTGCAGTTCAGATGGGACAAAAATGATGAGTATTTACACACTCATCAGCCAAGTAAATGCTCTTGATCCCTAGTTGTTTGCCCCTTAATTGATTCGTACGCCTGCTCCTTTTTCTTCTTTTGCGGCGCACAGTAACCACCAGAAAACACAAACCTCAATTTATAGGTTTACTGTACGCACATGTGTGGTATATATAATAAATTAGTTTATTAACCTGTGAAATTCACGGGATGAATTTGTAAATCATGAAATAGTAGTTTTATATTTATTATGAAACGAAATATGCTCATATAAGCGATCGTTTTGTGATATCATTCGAATAAAAGATATGTTAGATGTACGAATATATAATAGTCATGTTACATAAGAATAAAATAAGTTTTGAAACGATACAAAGTAAAAGATATTTGTTGGTATGTACTTTTGACAATATTTCTCTTAGAAAAAGAGTAACACAATTTAACAACAAAATAAATAAAATCTGTAACAACAAACACAGAAAATATTTTATGGCATTTAACAAAACCTTGATATAAAAATACTCTTTAATATTATCACTTATAAAATATGGGATATGATTTTGTAAGCTATAGTATGTGTAACAACAAACATGCTTTCATAAAGTTCTTTTCATTTTGGTGCGGTTTTCGGGTGAAAACCGAACCCACACTGCAAAATGAGGTTTATCTATTTTCAAGAACTGCACCGTCGGTTTTTGTTGTAGATCAGTTTTTGCGGTGTGGATTTTGCGGTTCCTACTCACCCCTAGTAAGTATGAGTTATGCCATCACTTCAAGTGCGGCTACAAAATATACTACTTTTCTCACAAATATATTAACAATTGCAGGAACACAACAAATGTTTAGAAACCCAAAATACCTAATAACTTTGACATCCAACTCAACATACGGAAACACAAGGCAACGATTTATTATAGAAATGATAACTAAGAGTTATAATCACTTTATAATAAGTTTCTAAACAATAATGAGAACACTATTAATGAAATTTTACGCTGAAATAGAATCCATGTGAACTACAAATAATACAAAAGTTCAAGATGTGCTCTCCTCGCAAGTCTTGCCAGCTACTCTTTATAATACCAACAATACCATGGTGATTCTATAACTTTAACAAAGTTCGCTAATTCAAACGTTCTTATTGTCCAACGATATGCATGATTCTTCTTTGGTTCCTTCATGAGATTAAACCTTTAATTTAACACACAATACAATAATGTTAAATCTTGCATTAGGAAAATATGATTATTAAAGGTGTGAACCACAAACAGAATGCAAGTGAACTACAAATAATTAAAACCACAAAGTAAAACACTACCTCAAAAACTAATTAACCAACTGGAGACATATAGTTAAAGACACAATAAATTAAGCACTGAATAAATGTCAACACGGAGGGACTATAAAGAACCTTAAGTATTCACATATTATGCATCCTTATCCTTTTCAACTATAACAAAGTTTGTTTTATGCCGCAAGGCCTTAGTTCGATCACTCTCTAGAATGCCAAAGTTCTATTTAACTTCCTGTAGATACTATTTATTCTTTCATCGTGTCAATGACCAGTTAGACAAACTAAAACTAAACTAACTATTTGATGAATTCCCAAATAGCTCTAACTGTACAAACAATTTGTGATCTAATAAGTGAAAGCACATTTAGGGCAATAGCATAAAGCACCAAAATATAAAGACCGTTATTTGCTATAAGAAACTTACATCAAAGAAACCAATACTTATATTGGTAACAAACCTTATTTGCGCCACAGACTTTTATAGACAATAACACTTGGAAAGCCATCTTAAAAATCACAAATCATTCATTAAGCCAGAGCAAATCCAAGCAACCAAGTTCCAAATTTGTTGAAAAACAAGATTGATCAACTCATTGTTTTATAAAACAATTCCATCATTGTCTTCAGTTGTAAGCAAGAGATAAAAATAAATTATTATTAGATATATGAGCAGAAATGATGATGTTTTTGCAAAGTTATTGTTGTAATACCTGAAATTCAGAAACCATGTAAAATGACCAAAATACCCCTGAAACTTTAAAAATGAATTAAAACACTTATAAAGCACCAAATTAACTTCCGAATCTCTGGTAACAAATTTCATATGAAGTAAAATAATTCTGGGACAACATTTTTATATTTTTGTATGTTCAAAAAAAATTATTACTTCACAAATATATTTACATATACCGAAAATCATATAATCTAAATTAATAGAATCATTTAAAAAGGAAATAAGCCAAAGTTTTCAAAAATGTGTTTGGGTCAATCAATTTGGCCGAAACTTCAGCCCATTCCCCCCTAATTCCGGCCATTATCTCTATTAATTAATTTTCTCTCCATTTTCCTTTATTTCCTCCCAAAACCCTAAAGTCGACACACACAAATTCACACACACTTGATCCGATTTTCTGGAGGTCCTAGCATATTTTTCCTGTGTTCATCCAAGTTTAAGGAAGGGGAGAAAAATAGTTTGGAGGTCGTGGAATCACTGAAGTGATCGTAGGAGTTTTGCTTGGTCGTTCGATACTAGCGAGAGGTACAAAAATCACCACGACTTATTCGATCATTCCTCAACCCATCTGGTATTTTTGTTATACTCTATACATCATGTATACTCTGTATAAAATAAGTAAAGCAACACATGCACGTAAAAATAGACCATGTTAATTTTATGTAACGAAACGTGAAATAAAACATAAACATGATCATACGATTTTTCTGGGCTTTGTATATAATTTATTTGAGCCCTATACATGACATTAGACTCTGGAAAAATGATAATTGATCTGACCGAAGCCTAGAACATCTTTGTCAAATTTTGTTCAAACCGTATAGGAAGAAAATAAGAATCGGGTTTAAAAGAGAAAAGCATGGATCGAATGGGCTAGGGTTTCATTTTAATCTTAAATCTTGTGTATTAAAGAAGTAATAATGATGAATTAATGATTAGTATGAGTGGGATGATCTTGGATTAGGGCTTATATGTTTTTGGTATTTTACCGATTGGATTAAAACAATTATGGGGTATGATTCGTAAATAATGAAACTTAAGGGTTATTTTTGTAAGACACTTTGGATCAGGGGTAAAATGTATAAAATATAGTATGAGGGTGTTTTGTGTAAAAATTGTAAGATAAAGGTTATTTGTAAACCGCATGAAAACTTATAATCCGATTTGAAATTTTTAAAAGTAAAGGACTTGTTTTGTAAATTCTGGAAATTGAGGGTTGGATTCGTAAGCTCTGTTATAAGGGGTATAAAATGTAATTTTGATTAATTGAAGGTTTGATGTGTAAATATGGTTATATATTGGATCGAATTGCATTCTAATTAATTAAGGGTTGTTTTGTAATTAAATTAATTTGAGGGACTTGTTGTGTAAATTATATATAGTTGGGGCTGTTTTGTACTAAAATTTAATTAATGAGTTATTGTGTAATTTTGTAAAATTAAGGGCTGATGTGTAAAAATAAACATGAAAAGGGTAAAATTGTATTTTGTTATGGATAATTATTAGTGGATGTCCATATAACCCATAATAGGCCCATGGCCCATGTTAGCTATTAGGGTTTTTGCCCTAATGTTTGTCTATATATACTCTTTGTAAATCTCATAGTTAATGATCAATTAAAGAATACTTTTCATTCTCTCAACTTTTGTTCACAACACGTTATCAGCACGCTCTAAAATTTTTTTTACCGTCTCGCAAAGGTATGTCATTAAATTTTTATCATCTACGGTTATCTGCAAGTTTACATAACTCGGTTATCTGCAAGTTTATATAACTTCTAGAATTCACAAGGATATACCCATTAAAATAGTAACAAGTGACTTACTTTTAATGTAGACAGAAAATATGTCACGTAAACGTAGACCAATTAAAACGATTACGAGATTTTTTTTTAATACCATTTGCTTACTTAACGATCTTTAGAATATTATTAGCCTACGAGTATTTGTGGTTACTTACGGAACGTAAATGGGCATCAACTATTTTCCTAGCAATACTCGTTTTACTTAGGAATTGCATGATTCTTCTCTATGTTTGTTCTTTTGTTTTATATGAGGATCTCATTAATGTTAGTTACAGTCAATAACATCATACAGTACATATTTATATGTCATATGTTTTGATTTGTTTATTGCTTAATTTGTTTTCACATCCTAGATCACTATTATTGTTTGATGAGGTTTTATGTCATGTGGTAGATTTTAAGAATATTTTACATGTTTCTTAACTTTCATGAGATTCGATCTATAACACAGGTCACTTAATACTAAAAAGTAAAAATATAGCAATAACTTACAAGTAGTTGTTGATAAGCACTAGATTGATTCACTTGAATTTTATGTGAGTATACGTATTTAATGTCAACGTATAGTTATCATGGAGCAAAAACTTGCAAATCTTTCTATTGTGGCTTTAGACATAAGCGGAAAAAATTATTTGTCTTGGGCGTTGGAAGCCGAGACATACTTGGATGCACATGGGCTTGTGGATACAATCCACGAAGGAAAAGAAACAACTAATATGCAAAAAGCCCAGGCATTGATGTTCTTACGACATCACCTCCATGTGGACTTAAGAACTGAGTACCTCACAGTAAAAGATCCACTAGCCCTTTGGAATAAGTTAAAGGACCGATATGACCACCAGAAAACGGTCATCTTGCCAAGGGCAAGATATGAATGGACTCACTTAAGGCTCCAAGATTTCAAAACAGTGAGTGAATTTAACTCGGCCATGCATCGCATTACCTCCACATTGCTATTATGTGGTGACTCAATTAGTGATGCCGAGATGTTGGAAAAGACTTTTTCCACATTCCATGCTTCGAATATACTATTGCAACAGCAATATCGAGCCAAAGGATTCACTAAATATAGTGACCTAATTTCATGCTTACTTGTGGCCGAAGAAAATAATGAGCTTTTAATGAAAAATCATGATAATCGTCCAACTGGTACCGCTCCTTTATCGGAAGCGCATGTGACTACTTATCACAATGGAGGTCGTGGTCGTGGTTATGATCGTGGACGAGGACGTGGACGAGGTTATGGTTTTGGTCGAGGTCGTGGTCAAGGACGTGGCAATGGTAGAGGTAATTATCATGCTGTTAATCATAGTGTTAACTTTAAGAACAACAATGGTCACAAGAAGTGGCAAGATAAGGAAAAGAATGGAGGAGATGAAAAAGAAAAGAACATAATAGCGGATTCATGTTATCGTTGTGGCACTTTTGGTCATTGGGCTAAGCAATGCCGTACACCCAAGCATCTAGTTGAACTTTATCAAAATTCTATCAAGAACAAGGGAAACGGGGTAGAGTCAAACTTTGTTTATGATAATAAAAATGATATCCCCAATGGTCCTAAAGACCATACTGATGATGAAACTTATTTGGAAGCTGATGATTTTCTTACAGATGATTAATTGGTAGAGTCAAGCCATGAATAATTTTTCTTTCAGTGTTTTGTTAGGAATTTTCTTTAAGTGTTTGGTTTGGAATTTTCTTTAGGTGTTTTTCTTAGGCTTTCTTGATTATGTTTGGATTCCTATTATTTTTGGCTATGAATGTTTTATTAGGCTTTATTTTATTTATTTTATTTCTTTGGTGTCCATTATATTTTTTTTGAATTGATAAATGCTTCAAGACTTCAATCTGTCTTTACTTGACACATACCAATTTTATAATAACACATAACCTATTTAAGGCTATCTAGTTTGTTATGTGATATGAGTTATAAACATGTTTATAGCAATATAGTTGAATGACGTATACAGATTTTATTTTACATATTATTGTTTTGTGGCCAAGCATAGTAACGTGCATAATTTATTTATTAATTTTTGTTTCTGTAAATTCTTTAATGGACATTATGTTATGATATATGATGTATATGTGTTAAGAATATTGTGCAACTTGTATTGATTGGCAAACCGGTTCAACCATTCCGGTTTAGTGATGATGCGAAATATATAGAAGAATGATGTGTTTCTTCCAAGATAAATTTTTATTGTTCTCAGTGGAAGTTGGTTATTTACTTATCACCATAAAATACAAATAAGGACTTGCTTCCTTAAATTGTGAAAAAATATAAAGGGCATGTATGTAGGCCTATACATGTGCCATATGGATCATTTTGATTTATAAAATCGATGCATCGTCAAAATGATCATCAAAGACGCAACTTAAGATTAGCGTGATTAATTGCTCGGCTTATAAAATGCGAGCACGGTTTTCCAAATTAAATTATTAAAAATGGTGGTGAAAACTTCCAAGTATTGGGCGATTATTGGAATAAGTGTTGAACATAAAAGTAGCCCATGTTCATACGCGAATTGCTTTTGTTGAAACGTTTATAAAACGTCTTCAGTTGATTGCAAAGCCAATAATATTGTGAGAACAAAACTTTTAGTTTATGGGGCATGTTATGACATATGAATCGCATCTTGCCAACAATCTATAATGAATCCTCCCCGTTAGAATGGTTTTGGTCACAAACCAAATTTCCCATGTGAGATTTTGTAATTGTGTGATATATAGTAAGTACACCACAACACACAAAATGGGATATTTAAATTGATAATTCATTCAGGGGGAGAGAATGAGCAGCGAGAAATATGGAATGAATTATGATATAGATGTTGATCCTCACATTAATGAATATGAACTTAATGTTCAAGGGACAAATAACATTCCAGATATAGTAAATGCCAGACATATTTAGTGACCTAAAGAAAGTGACTAGATCATATTATGCTGCTATTGCTCCAATTACAATGTGTGTCCCAACAGTAAAATCATTGATTGGTAGTAAGTCTATGGCACGTCTGCAGCGTGATAGACGAATCGATTCCAAATAAAAAGTCCTCGAATGAATAGATAAAATGGAGCAATAAATTAAGATGGTCGAATCGAGGTAATAAAGACCCCGTAATAGTCTCTGAAAGAAAAACTAGACATGAAAGGATATTGAAAACCCCGGGTACATGAAAAAAAACTTTGAGATCTCAACAAATGATAGAATATAATGTCTAGTAAAGTGTGGAATCGAAAAGAACTGAAAATACGTCGATAATACTGTATATAATAATGCGCATGATAAATACAAGGTGAGGATCTTGGATATCTACAAGAAGTGTAGTTGTAAAATGAATGGCCAAAGAATATAAAGACGCAAGTAACTAATGAACTATGAAAGTCTCTTATGATAAAACATGATTATTGGGTGAAATCCATACACATGAATGTTATGAGAAAGGATATTTAATGTTATGTCTGGCAATATGAGAAATAAGTTGTATGCGTCTAATATTATAAAACAAGAGCTCATTTTTGTTGAGATTCCTTAAGGAATATAGAATGCATGGAACACGTGTCATGATTTAAAATTCTCGAGAATAGTAGTTGATCAAATTGAACCACAGTAAATCAAATATTTCAATATTTTCAAGGTACAAAGGATATGGGTTTATATTTTACTAACCCGTCAAAACAAGTTTAGTTAGTTTTGCAGATGCAGGATATATGTTTAACTTACAATGATCGATCTCAACATGGATATATTGTTACAAGTGGCGAATATTTTTCCTGGCATTTGATAGAGCAAACAATCAAGGCGACTTCATCAAACCATACATAAATTCTGGAAAGGAGATAGCAACTATTGCATGAAGATAATGTAGCATACCTTGCTATATTCAAGTAACGTTACATCAAAGGCGACAAGACACTTCTCATTCCAGTGATGATTTCGTTGACCTATTTACAAGATACCAAGTGATGTAGTCATCAGAGGGAGATAATACGCGCTGCACTCTTTTTGTCCTTAGTCATGGTTTTGTCCCACTGGGTTTTCCTGGCAAGGTTTTTAATGAGGCAGCATTCCCTAAGCGTATTAACAATATGGACATCCAAGAGAGAGTGTTATGGATAATTATTAGTGGATGTCCATATAACCCATAATAGGCCCATGGCCCATGTTAGCTATTAGGGTTTTTGCCCTAATGTTTGTCTATATATACTCTTTGTAAATCTCATAGTTAATGATCAATTGAAGAATACTTTTCATTCTCTCAACTTTTGTTCACAACATATTTATAACATATAATTATAAGGTTTTTTTTTTTGAATGGCGGAAATATAATTATAAGGTTTATTTTGTAGATTTATAAACTAAGAGGTATAAAGTGTAAATTGGTAAAGTTAAAGGATGGGAATCTGCTAATTATAGAAACTTGCTAAATAAGGAAACTTCTAAAAATGGAAACTAGCTAATTCGGGAAAACTGCTAAATCTGGAAAGTTATTAAATAAGGAAAGTTGCTATTTCTGGAAAGTTACCTAAAAAGGAAAGTTACTAAAAATGGAAAGCCGACTAAAATAAGTAATCTGAATTAAACAAGCTATTAATAAAACAATCATGAATTCGTGTAGATCCGCTGATGATGGAGTTCGCTTCCGGTCCTTATTATTCTGTTGTGTGTTGTCACTTGCGGTATAAGGTACAGATATTCTGAACCTTCTCACAGGTTTCTCATGATCTCTTTCATTTTCCTGATCTGTCAGTTTCAGTATTTATGCCATTGCTATAATCCCCTTTGTTATAATCTTCTGATATTGAGCCTTCTGATATTGAACTTTCTGATATTGAATCTTTTGATATTGAACCTTCTGATATTGAACCTTTTGATATTGAACCTTCTGATAATGGACCTTCTGATATTGAACCCTTTGATACGAACTTCTAATATGGACCTTTTGATATTGAAATTGAAATGGGAAAACCTTTCTTAATTATATCTGAAAATGTTTTGAGAAAAACTATCTTAAAACGAGGTTATACCTCTTCTAAATGAAATTGTACTAACGGTTTTATGAAAATTCCTTTTTAAGAACTTTCTCGATAAAAAGGTTTTACTAATCATCATTTTGTGAAAGTCACTGAAGGATTATTTTAAAATACAAGTTTAATATGAAACTATTGAATTAAATCTTTTCTATGAACCTGTAAACCTTTTGATTGTGAACCTTAATTTCTGAACCCTGATTTGAACCTTGACCTGATATACTGTTTCTGAACCTGGACTTGGGCATTTATTTATTAAACTCTGATTCTGATAAACTCTGATGTAACCAATCTGATTTCTGAACCAATGATATACATTTCTGTAACATCTGACATGGACCTTATAATCTGAACCTTTCGATATGACACTCTGATTATGACTTGATACTTGATACTTGACCATGACCCACGGTTTGATACCCGAGCCACCTCACTAGGCATGAGGGTTTCATGTCCATGTCATTGATGCACCGATGGCATGACTCTAGGGCAGGAGAGTGATGACCTGTCCCGTCCCTGACTTTATCTGATTTGGTGTATGAGGAGTTTCTGGCCACCTGGGGCGCATGGATGCATCCTAGCTGTTACTGTTACTGTTACTGTTACTGTTACTGATATATATACTGTTATTACTGGTGACTGATGGTGTGTGCGATACACGTCTTTCACACTCTGGGAGCTAGCTACTCCACTTACTGATTGAGGACTCCCCTCATATTTACTGATTACTGAGAGGTCTCCCCTCTATATGGCTACATGATGATACTGTTACTGTTACTGTTACTGTTACTATTTCTGGGCTCGTGGTGGATTACTGTTTACCTTACCATATACATTTTCTTACCTTGACCTTGTTATACCTTACATTGTTTTCCCTTTTTCCTTTATCTACCTATTATTCCCTATCCTTTATCCTTACTCCTTTATTTATCCTTTGACTCTAATTATATCTGCATGACATATATTTCTGACACTTTGTACTATTCTTTATTACTGCTTGTTACCGTTATATCTGTTCACTGAGCTCTCGTAGCTCAGCCGCATTTCTTTTCCTGCGGCAGGTTTTAGTAGGAGGCTGGGTATGAGTGGAGAGTACCATTGGACTTAGAAGACTACACTGTGATAGCCATTTGATATAGATGACTAGAAGAATTTATATTTTCAGACTTAGTATTTATTCCTTTGTAATTTTGTATTTCCTTGAAATTTCTTTGTAACCTTTGTATTCTCTTGTATTATTGAAGATGTATGCTTGTGTATGTTTCTGATATGTCACCATTGTTGTGACATCTCTACCCTTGTCGGGTCGGGGTGTTACAATTTATGGTATCAGAGAGACAGGCTGCGACTCGTAATACATTTACCCTTGACCTGTGAAGTTTAGACCATTAGGTTTCCACTGTAGGCGCTCACAAGACAACCTTTAAGATTTGCTTTAGGATTTCCCTATAGGAACTTAAGTTTTGACCAGTGAGGAATGGGTAGACTATAAGGCATTTGTTTAAGTATTTTGCTTCCGCATCACTCTGATTCGTGCCTTGCTTTTGGTTAAAGTCTGTTAAGATCACTTTTGGAAAATTGCAAGCTTATGCTTTGTACTACCGAAGTTTTGAAACCTAAATAAATCTTGAAGGCATTGAGAACTGCATAGTAATTGCCTGACACTACCTGATCCTTATCTTCAGATTCCGACTCTGACCTCTGATCCTTTTGTTAATCATTTCGATACCTCTTCGAGCATTCTGAAAACCTCCTTGACAATGACGTACTTGAACACATTCTGTGACTTGTCTCTGGTTTTGATGAGCATCTATGAATTTTCTGACACTATTTGATTTCGTCCTACCCATCTCTGTCCCTATAAGAAGTCTTGTGGTGTTTAACCACGAGTATAAGAATAAGTTCCCTCTCACTTTTGAACGATAAGATTTGCCTTGTTGATCTGTCTTTCTTTGGACTGTTAACTCTGATTTTATTCTGATAAAGGATTGGTTGATTGACAACTATCCTCCTATGTCTCACCTTTGGCGCTTGAAACAATTTTGAACTCTCTACCATGATTACCGATTGTTAAACTTTCTGCTATCGCTATTACTCTGGAGACTCGTGTGTTACTTTCGCGGTTATGAAGTTTTCCTTAAACCCATTTCGTACACCAATGAATGAACCTTATCTTGAGAAATATTTGGCACCCTGAGTTTTCTGAATATGATTCCTGGTTGAACCACCAAGTTTTCCACCGGAGTGTGAAGTGAGTTTGCTTAAGTGCATTTTCTTGGCGTAATTAAGTTTGTTCGCGATAAAGAAGAATGATGACAGGAGATATGTATTGATTTCTGGAAGCTGAACCGTATTGCTATTTGGAACCCTTATTTCTCCACCCTGAAACGACCTTATATCTATTCAATTTCAGAGCGCGAAGTTCCTTCAGATGGAAATATGAATTGAGGTTATTCTTGAGATCGTTTTCCGTAATTGTAACGACGGTTATGACGGGTTGTGACGCTAATAGTATAGGCTAAAGCTCTGACTATTCTGTAAATTTGATAAATGAATGTCTCCTCGTGAGTACTTGGACAAATGGTCATTGTATGACTTAATAGTACATTCGGAGACGAAGAAGAACATGAGAATCATTCTTGCACTTTGTAAGAAATTTGACGATCACTTGTGCATTCTGAGAGATTGATATCTGTTGAGACAACGGTTTTTCTTGATTGAGAATATCCCTTTTAAATCCCGTAAATTTGGAAGCTATCACCAAATGGTCAAAACCGACAACAAAATGGTAAACTGAAATCTTTTGAACCTTGCATCAGAATTCTGAAAGACGTTTACAACTTGCGTTACCCTTGATAAATTTCGTAACCAGAGAGAAACAGCTTAGTCTGACTGAGAACGGAGTTTTGGAAGGCTGAAATAGAAATTTGTTTCCATACCTTCAGACGGAACAAATTTTGAGACATTTCAGAAAGAGACTCGGTTATGCTCCCTTGCAACACAAAAGGTTTTGCGTATGCATCAAGACAACTAGAAATGCATCAGAAGAATTACTTCGCTACCTTACCTGGAGACGACAACAGCGGTGACTACCCTGAAGAGAGAAGACATTCCTTACAAGGCAGAAGTGTTGGCGATACAGAAGGAAGATGGCGACCCGGAAGCTGACGAAGACGTACAGTCTCACTTCCCTATTCATCTTGGTTGTACTAAGATGAATTGAGAGCGGAAGCAGACTGGATGATGAAGGAACTTAAAGATCGTGCCAGAAATTCACATTACTCCATCACATTCCAAGAAGATCTGCAGGAGGCGTGATGAACCAGAAGATTTTGCTTCACTTCCAGATTGATGGAAATACGAAGACATATTAACCGGACTTGAAAAGAGTAGATGTTTTGAATGAACGGATTTCTGAATCAGACCTTTTATGTTTGGAAGAATTGATTCTGTGAAAACCGAAGTTATTGACGATTAGTTTTCATTTTCGTTGACTCCCTTAAGCTTCGTTATATTATGATAAGATCCGCTAATGATTTAAGTTCCCTAGAAGCATTTCAGTTTCGTGTTTATTTTTCGTATGTTCGATGATGGCTTTGTTCTGAGGAAATTTGGCGAATTGTGGAAAATCTTATGCTTGTGACGGCGCACCTTACTTTTGCTAGGCAATCTGGAATTCCGATACTCTTGCGAACGGTTGCTTTCTCTCTTGACTATGACATTGATTTTGTTGACTCTGAGATTGTAGAAGTACTAGGTGGATTAAGATAGGTTGTTATACTCACGACTCGAGATAAAGTATGATCATCATGTAGGCATAATTATGTGGTGCTAGTATTATGACGCCTGATCAACGTGATAATACTTACACCATTTAACGTGCACTCATTGTGGCCATAGGATATCTTGGGGGAGTACCTAAGAAGTTTATAATCTGATCTCCGTTGGTTTATCCGTGATTAGTGAGACATTAGGTTCATTCTACCTATGCGTATACTCTGTTTACATTCACTAGATATCTGGATGAGTTTGGACTCTCGTTCTGCATTCTGTTTGTAATACCTGAAATTCTAAAACATGGTAAAAAGACCAAATTGCCCCTATGATCTTAAAAAATTTAATATTTAACTTATAAAGTACCGAATAGATCCCGAACTTCTGGAAATGGTCAAGATATAATAACAAATAATTTTGACAATCACGATTAACATTTTTACAAGTTACAAAATGACCAAAATACCCCTCTTTCAACCGAATGGATATTTATTTAGTATTATGATTTTAATTGAATTTTAAAATATAGAATTAAATACATTTAATACAAATTTAAGTATGGAAATTATACTCATTGAATGGGTCATTATGTGGGACGTTTTTCTGGTCTCCCTCCCCCTTTGACTCAGCCTTAATTCCATAAATCACAATTACAACCAAGAAACCCTAGCCGCATAGAACAAAACACACAAAATAATCCTCCCATTGTTCACACGAATTTTCTGGAGTCCAAGCTCATTTTTCTGGTATTGTGCACGATCTAAGGAAGCCTAGAAAAATATCATCATGATTTATAAGGGCCGGATTCAAGGAGCATCGAAAATTCTTGTTCTATTCCACTCGATAGGTATTAATTCGCCAATCTTTGTCCCACTCGTTCTAAAATTCATTTTATATTTTTTTTACATTCCTTACATCATATTAGACTCAGGAAAAATGGGAAATTCGAATCATGCAAAGTTTTTATGTCGTTTTGAATTTAATTGATTAAAACACACCTAAAATCCAAAATATGTGTTACGAATTTTTTGGGTGCCATGTTTATGTTATTTAGACCTAATATGATGTGTATGATCTGGTGAAAATGATAAAATGATTTATTGAGGCCTAAATGAGTCGTTGTAATTATTGGGGGTCTAAAACGTACCTAAAATCAAATATATGCTATGCGATTTTTCTGAGTTGGTTTTATAATTTTTATGAGTTCTATATACATCTTATAACCTTGGAAAAATGTTGGTTTGAATTTAGGAAGCTTATACGAATTATGGGGAATTTTTTGTCAAACCGGGTTTTAGAAAATAAAGATAGAAAAAGAAATAAAAAGTTAATCGACCTAAGTTTTCTGATTAGGGTTTGGTTCTGGTCTTTTAATGATTTTATAATGATGTTCAAATGATGGCTTAATGATTGGTTTAATTAGGGCTTGTAATTTCATTTTAAAAAGTATATACGATTGGAAATTAATTAAGAAGGGTGTGTTTTGTAATTTTCCAAACTTTTGGGTTATTTTTATAAGTCATCCTAGATCTGGGAGAATGTGGGAAAAATATAACATGAGGTCCATATGTGTAAATATTGCAAGATAATGAATAAATGGTAATTAAAGGGCATGATTTGTAATTAATTAAACTAGAGGGACTAAAAGTGTAAATTCTAGAACTTGAGGGGCTGGATTCGTACAATAAGTAATTCTGATGTCATATTCTGTATTTTGATAAAATATGAGGCTTGTTTGATAATTATGGATAAGATAAGGTTTTAAAGTGTAGAATTATGAATTAAGAGGTTTAAATGGAAATTTTGTAAACTAAGGGTATAAAATGTAATTTTGGAAAACTTGAAGTATTGAAGATGTGCATTCTGAATAAATGAAGGATTAAAATGAATGAATGTGATAATTACATATTTAACCTTTAACTTTGGAAGAATTACATTGAAACCCTAAAGTATGAAAACTTGCCAAATAAGGAAACCTGCCTAAAATAGAAAGTTACTTGATATGGAAAGTGGGATCTTTAGTAATTCTGTCTTGACTCCTCTAGGTGTGAAGAGGGAGTGATCCATTGTCTGTCATTGATCATCCTTTGATTCGGGTGCTAAGGTACAGATATTCTGCCCTTTTTCAGTAAGGGTGTCCTCTTGCTTATTTCATTCAGTATCTATGATTCATCTTAGTATTTCTCTGAGCCGTTGTTATCCTCTGATTGGGTCTTCATTATGCATATCAGTTGGTTATGATCTGAGCCTTTTATATGGGGCTTTCCTATTTGAATCTATGTCTTTGTTATGTTTTCCCTAATTCATGAACCTTGCTTTATTTATTTTGATACATGATATGATCTGTCCATCACCCTGTAATGTGAATATTTATGACCCTGGAATACTTTGAAGGTTCATAGGATTTTATAACTAAATGTAAAAACTCTTCTTAATTACATGTGAAAATGTTTTGAAAACTTTCTTTAAAGGACCTACTTTATGAAGACTGTTTAAGGTTTACTTTCACGAAAGCTATTTTAAGAGATTACTTTTTGAAAAATGATATGAACCTTCTGATTTTGGACTCCCTGATACTTGACCTTTCTGACATTGGACCTTTTGATATTGAACCTATTTTCTGATTCCTGATTTATTGCTATGCTTCCTTGTTCTGTGAACCTTGTTTGTTTCTTTCATGATATTATGAGCGTTTGATATGATCTTTCTGATATATGATCTTTCTGATTTATGATCCTTCTGATTGATGATCTTTCTGATATATGATCTTTCTGATATTAAAACTTTCTGATATTGAACCTTTATGATATTGACCTACTGTTATGACCTTCCTGATATGAGCCTCTGATATGAACTTCTGATATTCTGAAATGGGAATTGACTTATGCAACTAAACTAAATACTTAATGCCTTGCCATAAACCTGAATACTTGAACCTGACACCTGAATACCGACACCTGATACATGATACTGATTTCTGATACATGATACTGATTTCTGATACATGATACTGACTCCTGATACATGATTCTCGATACATGATACTGATTTCTGAGACATGACACCTGACACATGATACATGATACCTGACCTTAACCCACAGTTTGATACTACGAGCCATAACTAGTCATGAGGGTTTCATGACCATGTCATTGATGCACCGATGGCATGACTCTAGGGCAGGAGAGTGATGACCTGTTCCGTCCCTTTTCTGTATTTTATTTGGTGTGTTGGGAGATTTATGGCCACCAGGGGCGTATGGATGCATCCTAGAACTGTTCTGATTACTGATTACTGATTTCTGTATTACTGGTGACTGATGGTGTGTGCGATACACGTCTTTCACACTCTGGGAGCTGATCACTCCATATTTTCTGATTTCTGGGATTAGTGAGAGGAACATCTCTCTGCATGGCGGTATGATTATGATTTCATGTTCATGTTTCTGGGCTCGTAGAGGATTTCTGTTACCCTGCACCTTGTAACCTTATAACCTGATTACCTTTGCTTTCCATTACTATTACTGTCACCGGCAACCTGGTATGTGATTTAACACTTTACTTGATTTGATCTGACCTGGTATGTGGTAGGATCTTGGATTACGTGTTTATACTTATTTTCTGTAACAAGTGTTAATCATGTTATATCTGTATAATTTTTATATACCTGTTCCTGACTCTTGTGGTATTCATTCTTTTACTTCGCTACTTTACCGTTAC
This sequence comes from Artemisia tridentata subsp. tridentata, assembly GCA_021014915.2. Lineage (NCBI taxonomy): Eukaryota > Viridiplantae > Streptophyta > Magnoliopsida > Asterales > Asteraceae > Artemisia > Artemisia tridentata. The sequence goes on from CP139504.1 coordinate 117,039,201, forward strand.
TGCTTGTTATCGTTATATCTGTTCACTGGGCTTTTTAAGCTCAGCCGCACGTTTTCTTTTCGTGTGCGGCAGGTTTAGTTGGAAGCTGGGTTATTGATTAGAGAGTATATTGGACATAGAAGAATTTACTAGCAGCTTGGGATTAGCTATTGATGATGGTTAGAAGAACTCGTGTTAGACTTAGAAATCATTGTATTGGAATCCTGTAATTTCATATTTCCTTTGTAACCATTGAATTCTATTGTATTATTAATGTCATGTGCTTGTATCTGTTCTGATAAGGATCCGTATTTGTGACATCTCTACCCTTGTCGGGTCGGGGTGTTACAATTTATGGTATCAGAGAAACAGGCTGACGACTTGTAATACATTTACCCTGTCCTGTGCGTTTAGGACCATTAGGCTTCCACTGTAAGAACATAGGAGAACACCTTGAGGACTTGCTTTAGGATTCCCTGATATGAACTTAAGTTTTGACCGGTGAGGAATGGGTAGAATATAAGGTATTTAAGTATCATCGTTTCCGCATTACTCTGATTCGTGCTTTGCTATGACATTGCTTGGGTTAACCTCTGAGACTGTAGAAGTACTAGGTAGACTAAGACAGGTGATTGCTTACGACTTGAGATAAAGTATGATCATCATGAAGGCATAATTATGTGGTGCTGGTATTATTAACGTGATAATACTTACACCATATAACGTGCCCTCATTGTGGCCATAGGATGTCTTGGGAAGTACCTAAGAAGCTTATAACTTGATCTCCGTTGGAATATCCGCGATTAGCGAGACTTTAGGTTCATCCTACCTGTTCATATACTCTGCCTTCGTTCATTAGAAATCTGGATAAGTTTGAACTATCGATTTGCATTCTGTTTACCTCAATTATGAATCTTGAAGTCATGTAGAACTCCCTACCGTTGATACAGTTGAATTCAATTTGAAAATTCTTGTTCGCATTCCGTATGAGTATTCTGTTCTCTTTCTCCCTGCTTCTTGCAAATTTCGAGGACGAAATTTTTCTGTTAGTGGGGAAGAAGTTGTAATACCTGAAATTCTAAAACATGGTAAAAAGACCAAATTGCCCCTATGATCTTAAAAATTTAATATTTAACTTATAAAGTACCGAATAGATCCCGAACTTCTGGAAATGGTCAAGATATAATAACAAATAATTTTGACAATCACGATTAACATTTTTACAAGTTACAAAATGACCAAAATACCCCTCTTTCAACCGAATGGATATTTATTTAGTATTATGATTTTAATTGAATTTTAAAATATAGAATTAAATACATTTAATACAAATTTAAGTATGGCAATTATAATCATTGAATGGGTCATTATGTGGGACGTTTTTCTGGTCTCCCTCCCCCTTTGACTCAGCCTTAATTCCATAAATCACAATTACAACCAAGAAACCCTAGCCGCATAGAACAAAACACACAAAATAATCCTCCCATTGTTCACACGAATTTTCTGGAGTCCAAGCTCATTTTTATGGTATTGTGCACGATCTAAGGAAGCCTAGAAAAATATCATCATGATTTATAAGGGCCGGATTCAAGGAGCATCGAAAATTCTTGTTCTATTCCACTCGATAGGTATTAATTCGCCAATCTTTGTCCCACTCGTTCTAAAATTCATTTTATATTTTTCTTACATTCCTTACATCATATTAGACTCAGGAAAAATGGGAAATTCGAATCATGCAAAGTTTTTATGTCGTTTTGAATTTAATTGATTAAAACACACCTAAAATCCAAAATATGTGTTACGAATTTTCTGGGTGCCATGTTTATGTTATTTAGACCTAATATGATGTGTATGATCTGGTAAAAATGATAAAATGATTTATTGAGGCCTAAATGAGTCGTTGTAATTATTGGGGGTCTAAAACGTACCTAAAATCAAATATATGCTATGCGATTTTTCTGAGTTGGTTTTATAATTTTTATGAGTTCTATATACATCTTATAACCTGGGAAAAATGTTAGTTTGAATTTAGGAAGCTTATACGAATTATGGGGAATTGTTTGTCAAACCGGGTTTTAGAAAATAAAGATAGAAAAAGAAATAAAAAGTTAATCGACCTAAGTTTTCTGATTAGGGTTTGGTTCTGGTCTTTTAATGATTTTATAATGATGTTCAAATGATGGCTTAATGATTGGTTTAATTAGGGCTTGTAATTTCATTTTAAAAAGTATATACGATTGGAAATTAATTAAGAAGGGTGTGTTTTGTAATTTTCCAAACTTTTGGGTTATTTTTATAAGTCATCCTAGATCTGGGAGAATGTGGGAAAAATATAACATGAGGTCCATATGTGTAAATATTGCAAGATAATGAATAAATGGTAATTAAAGGGCATGATTTGTAATTAATTAAACTAGAGGGACTAAAAGTGTAAATTCTAGAACTTGAGGGGCTGGATTCGTACAATAAGTAATTCTGATGTCATATTCTGTATTTTGATAAAATATGAGGCTTGTTTGATAATTATGGATAAGATAAGGTTTTAAAGTGTAGAATTATGAATTAAGAGGTTTAAATGGAAATTTTGTAAACTAAGGGTATAAAATGTAATTTTGGAAAACTTGAAGTATTGAAGATGTGCATTCTGAATAAATGAAGGATTAAAATGAATGAATGTGATAATTACATATTTAACCTTTAACTTTGGAAGAATTACATTGAAACCCTAAAGTATGAAAACTTGCCAAATAAGGAAACCTGCCTAAAATAGAAAGTTACTTGATATGGAAAGTGGGATCTTTAGTAATTCTGTCTTGACTCCTCTAGGTGTGAAGAGGGAGTGATCCATTGTCTGTCATTGATCATCCTTTGATTCGGGTGCTAAGGTACAGATATTCTGCCCTTTTTCAGTAAGGGTGTCCTCTTGCTTATTTCATTCAGTATCTATGATTCATCTTAGTATTTCTCTGAGCCGTTGTTATCCTCTGATTGGGTCTTCATTATGCATATCAGTTGGTTATGATCTGAGCCTTTTATATGGGGCTTTCCTATTTGAATCTATGTCTTTGTTATGTTTTCCCTAATTCATGAACCTTGCTTTATTTATTTTGATACATGATATGATCTGTCCATCACCCTGTAATGTGAATATTTATGACCCTGGAATACTTTGAAGGTTCATAGGATTTTATAACTAAATGTAAAAACTCTTCTTAATTACATGTGAAAATGTTTTGAAAACTTTCTTTAAAGGACCTACTTTATGAAGACTGTTTAAGGTTTACTTTCACGAAAGCTATTTTAAGAGATTACTTTTTGAACCTTGAAACAAAATGATATGAACCTTCTGATTTTGGACTCCCTGATACTTGACCCTTCTGACATTGGACCTTTTGATATTGAACCTATTTTCTGATTCCTGATTTATTGCTATGCTTCCTTGTTCTGTGAACCTTGTTTGTTTCTTTCATGATATTATGAGCGTTTGATATGATCTTTCTGATATATGATCTTTCTGATTTATGATCCTTCTGATTGATGATCTTTCTGATATATGATCTTTCTGATATTAAAACTTTCTGATATTGAACCTTTATGATATTGACCTACTGTTATGACCTTCCTGATATGAGCCTCTGATATGAACTTCTGATATTCTGAAATGGGAATTGACTTATGCAACTAAACTAAATACTTAATGCCTTGCCATAAACCTGAATACTTGAACCTGACACCTGAATACCGACACCTGATACATGATACTGATTTCTGATACATGATACTGATTTCTGATACATGATACGGATTTCTGATACATGATACTGACTCCTGATACATGATTCTCGAAACATGATACTGATTTCTGAGACATGACACCTGACACATGATACATGATACCTGACCTTAACCCACAGTTTGATACTACGAGCCATAACTAGTCATGAGGGTTTCATGACCATGTCATTGATGCACCGATGGCATGACTCTAGGGCAGGAGAGTGATGACCTGTTCCGTCCCTTTTCTGTATTTTATTTGGTGTGTTGGGAGATTTATGGCCACCAGGGGCGTATGGATGCATCCTAGAACTGTTCTGATTACTGATTACTGATTTCTGTATTAGTGGTGACTGATGGTGTGTGCGATACACGTCTTTCACACTCTGGGAGCTGATCACTCCATATTTTCTGATTTCTGGGATTAGTGAGAGGAACATCTCTCTGCATGGCGGTATGATTATGATTTCATGTTCATGTTTCTGGGCTCGTAGAGGATTTCTGTTACCCTGCACCTTGTAACCTTATAACCTGATTACCTTTGCTTTCCATTACTATTACTGTCACCCGGCAATCTGGTATGTGATTTAACACTTTACTTGATTTGATCTGACCTGGTATGTGGTAGGATCTTGGATTACGTGTTTATACTTATTTTCTGTAACAAGTGTTAATCATGTTATATCTATATAATTTTTATATACCTGTTCCTGACTCTTGTGGTATTCATTCTTTTACTTCGCTACTTTACCGTTACTGCTTGTTATCGTTATATCTGTTCACTGGGCTTTTTAAGCTCAGCCGCACGTTTTCTTTTCGTGTGCGGCAGGTTTAGTTGGAAGCTGGGTTATTGATTAGAGAGTATATTGGACATAGAAGAATTTACTAGCAGCTTGGGATTAGCTATTGATGATGGTTAGAAGAACTCGTGTTAGACTTAGAAATCATTGTATTGGAATCCTGTAATTTCATATTTCCTTTGTAACCATTGAATTCTATTGTATTATTAATGTCATGTGCTTGTATCTGTTCTGATAAGGATCCGTATTTGTGACATCTCTACCCTTGTCGGGTCGGGGTGTTACACTGTTGACCTCAGTTATGAATCTTGAAAACTCTTTGAAGAGCTCTATACTGATGACACAGTCAATTTGATTTGAAATCTTGTTCGTATTCCATGTGAGCTTTCTGAAGATTCACCTATCGTCCATTTTATGTTGCATGGACCTTTTGTTCTGAATCAACCTAAATTGTCTCCTTTTGAGGAATCTAAACCCACCTTGTTTTGATCGAGTCATGAGAAACCATTTATTTTGAAGAGCCTTTTTGTAAGAACCTCCACGGACGTGAGGATGTTCGTGACGACCTTTTACGATTTGCTACGACGTTGTTTAACCTTGCGACTTCAAATTTCGAGGACGAAAATTTTCTTTTAGAGGGGAAGAAGTTGTAATACCTGAAATTCAGAAACCATGTAAAATGACCAAAATACCCCTGAAATTTTAAAAATGAATTAAAACACTTATAAAGCACAGAATTAACTTCCGAATCTCTGGTAACTAATTTCATATGAAGTAAAATAATTCTGGGACAACATTTTTATATTTTTGTATGTTCAAAAAAAAAATATTACTTCACAAATATATTTACATATACCGAAAATCATATAATCTAAATTAATAGAATCATTTAAAAAGGAAATAAGCCAAAGTTTTCAAAAATGTGTTTGGGTCAATCAATTTGGCCGAAACTTCAGCCCATTTCCCCCCCTAATTCCGGCCATTATCTCTATTAATTTATTTTCTCTCCATTTTCCTTTATTTCCTCCCAAAAACCTAAAGTCGACACACACAAATTCACACACACTTGATCCGATTTTCTGGAGGTCCTAGCATATTTTTCCTGTGTTCATCCAAGTTTAAGGAAGGGGAGAAAAATAGTTTGGAGGTCGTGGAATCACTGAAGTGATCGTAGGAGTTTTGCTTGGTCGTTCGATACTAGCGAGAGGTACAAAAATCACCACGACTTATTCGATCATTCCTCAACCCATCTGGTATTTTTGTTACACTCTATACATCATGTATACTCTATATAAAATAAGTAAAGCAACACATGCACGTAAAAATAGACCATGTTAATTTTATGTAACGAAACGTGAAATAAAACATAAACATGATCATACGATTTTTCTGGGCTTTGTATATAATTTATTTGAGCCCTATACATGACATTAGACTGTGAAAAAATGATAATTGATCTGATCGAAGCCTAGAACATCTTTGTCAAATTTTTGTTCAAACCGTATAGGAAGAAAATAAGAATCGGGTTAAAAGAGAAAAGCATGGATCAAATGGGCTAGGGTTTCATTTTAATCTTAAATCTTGTGTATTAAAGAAGTAATAATGATGAATTAATGATTAGTATGAGTGGTATGATCTTGGATTAGGGCTTATACGGTTTTGGTATTTTACCGATTGGATTAAAACAATTATGGGGTATGATTCGTAAATAATGAAACTTAAGGGTTATTTTTGTAAGACACTTTGGATCAGGGGTAAAATGTATAAAATATAGTATGAGGGTGTTTTGTGTAAAAATTGTAAGATAAAGGTTATTTGTAAACCGCATGAAAACTTATAATCCGATTTGAAATTTTTAAAAGTAAAGGACTTGTTTTGTAAATTCTGGAAATTGAGGGTTGGATTCGTAAGGTCTATTATAAGGGGTATAAAATGTAATTTTGATTAATTGAAGGTTTGATGTGTAAATATGGTTATATATTGGATCGAATTGCATTCTAATTAATTAAGGGTTGTTTTGTAATTAAATTAATTTGAGGGACTTGTTGTGTAAATTATATATAGTTGGGGCTGTTTCGTACTAAAATTTAATTAATGGGTTATTGTGTAATTTTGTAAAATTAAGGGCTGATGTGTAAAAATAAACATGAAAAGGGTAAAATTGTATTTCATATAATTATAAGGTTTATTTTGTAGATCTATAAACTAAGAGGTATAAAGTGTAAATTGGTAAAGTTAAAGGATGGGAATCTGCTAATTATAGAAACTTGCTAAATAAGGAAACTTCTAAAAATGGAAACTAGCTAATTCGGGAAAAACTGCTAAATCTGGAAAGTTATTAAATAAGAAAAGTTGCTATTTCTGGAAAGTTACCTAAAAAGGAAAGTTACTAAAAATGAAAAAGCCGACTAAAATAAGTAATCTGAATTAAACAAGCTATTAATAAAACAATCATGAATTCGTGTAGATCCGCTGATGATGGAGTTCGCTTCCGGTCCTTATTATTCTGTTGTATGTTGTCACTTGCGGTATAAGGTACAGATATTCTGAACCTTCTCACAGGTTTCTCATGATCTCTTTCATTTTCCTGATTTGTCAGTTTCAGTATTTATGCCATTGCTATAATCCCCTTTGTTATAATCTTCTGATATTGAGCCTTCTGATATTGAACTTTCTGATATTGAATCTTTTGATATTGAACCTTCTGATATTGAACCTTTTGATATTGAACCTTCTGATAATGGACCTTCTGATATTGAACTCTCTAATACGAACTTCTAATATGGACCCTTTTGATATTGAAATTGAAAAGGGAAAACCTTTCTTAATTATATCTGAAAATGTTTTGAGAAAAACTATCTTAAAACGAGGTTATACCTATTCTAAATGAAATTGTACTAACGGTTTTATGAAAATTCCTTCTTAAGAACTTTCTCGATAAAAAGGTTTTACTAATCATCATTTTGTGAAAGTCACTGAAGGATTATTTTAAATACAAGTTTAATATGAAACTATTGAATTAAATCTTTTCTATGAACCTGTAAACCTTTTGATTGTGAACCTTAATTTCTGAACCCTGATTTGAACCTTGACCTGATATACTGCTTCTGAACCTGGACTTGGGCATTTATTTATTAAACTCTGATTCTGATAAACTCTGATGTAACCAATCTGATTTCTTTTCTTACGGCAGGTTTTAGTAGGAAGCTGGGTATGAGTAGAGAGTACAATTGGACTTAGAAGACTACACTGTGATAGCCATTTGATATAGATGACTAGAAGAATTTATATTTTCAGACTTAGTATTTATTCCTTTGAAATTTTGTATTTCATTGAAATTTCTTTGTAACCTTTGTATTCTTTTGTATTATTGAAGATGTATGCTTGTGTATGTTTACATGATGGCAGGCTAGTTTGTGTAACACCCCGACCCGACAAGGGTAGAGATGTCACAACAATGGTGACATATCAGAAACATACACAAGCATACATCTTCAATAATACAAAGGAATACAAAGGTTACAAGAAATTACAAGGAAATACAAAATTTACAAAGGAATAAATACTAAGTCTGAAAATATAAATTCTTCTAGTCATCTCTATAATAAAATACTATCACAATGTAGTCTTCTAAGTCCAATGGTACTCTCCACTCATACCTAGCTTCCTACTAAAAACCTGCCGCAGGAAAAGAAATGCGGCTGAACTACGAGAGCTCAGTGAACAGATATAACGATAACAAAGCAGTAATAAAGAATAGTACAGAGTGTCAGAAATATATGTCATGCAGATATAATCAGAATCAAAGGATAAATAAAGGAGTAAGGATAAAGGATAGGGAATAATAAGTAGGTAAAGGTAAAAGGAAATAGTGCAAGGTATAATAATGGTCAAAGGTAAGTAATGTATATGGTAAAGGTAAACAGTAATCCACCACGAGCCCAGAACAGAGATATAATATATATAACCATGCCATCATCATCAATCAGAGGGGTGTCCTCTCAGTAACCAGATAATATGTGGGGTGTCCACATGTATCAAATGGAGTAGCTTGCTTCCAGATATGTGAAAGACGTGTATCGCGCACACCATCAGTCACCAGAGATATAACAGATAATATAAACAGATAACAGAAAATCAGATCAGATCTAGGATGCATCCATACGCCCCAGGAGGCCAGAGTCTACCAATACACACCAGATAAAAATAAAGTCAGGGACGGGACAGGTCATTACTCTCCTGCCCTAGAGTCATGCCATCGGTGCATCAATGACATGGACATGAAACCCTCATGCCTAGTGAGGTGGCTCGGGTATCAAACCGTGGGTCAAAGGTCAAGTATCATGTCATAAACAGAGGGTCATGTCAAAAGGTTCAGATTATAAGGTCCATGTCAGATGTTACAGAAGTGTTTATCAGAGGTTCAGAAATCAGATAGGTTTATACCAGAGTTTATAACAATGTTCAAGTCCAGGTTCTGTTGGGAATTACAGATTTGATGATTACAAAACCTACAAGCAAGAATGAAGAAAGAAGAAACAATAGGGACCTAATAGTTAATAGTTAACTTTCTTAGTAAGCTAGGGTTTGTAACCTCCCTCTATTATATAAAGAGGGTAGGCGTCTAGGTTATAAACTCATTCATTCATAGATTGTCTCTCTAATGAGAGTCGATTGAAACGCTCAGAGCGTGTTCAGTAGTTTGTAGTAGGTTTTTATTTTTATGTTCAATAAAGAAAAACCTTGTTAAGTAATATTGATTGTGTTCTTGTTCTTATGTTTCCGCTGTGCATATCAATCAATGTTGCTATAATCCTAGATGGGCTAGATCTTGGTTTCTACACTTGGTATCAGAGCGGGTTGCTCTCGATATCTAGGGATTTACAAGGTTTTTCGTTGTGATGAGAAGCAGATTCGATGTTACAGTAGCAGTTTTGGAGTATGTATCGTACAGCAGCAGATTTGCAAAATTATGAGGTAATCGTATTTATTATTTTAAGAGCAGATCTGATAAGGATGCTGTTGTCGTTTGTTGTTCTTTGATAGAATTCTATTACCTCGTACTGATCTTCATTAATTGGGCGAATTGTTTTAATTGGTCGGTGTAGGTTATAGTGGTCAATTGATCATTTATTGGTCAAGGCTGATCTGTTTGTCGTTTATCACCATATTAATTGGTTTGTCGCTTGTGGCTTATCAATTAAAATGGCTTGTCGCTTAATTGGTCGGATGAAGAATTGATTAGTGTTTGTAGGTGGTGGTATCTTTAATTGCTTTGTCGATACATAATTGGTCAAACCTAATATGTTTTGATCGGTAATTAATTGGAATGTGAATTTATGGGGCTGACTAGTATTGACGTTGGTTTACTTGTATGGGGATATTTAATTACTCGATCAAGTGGTGCAGAAATTTACTTCGTATTAATTTTTTTTATTTGGTCGATGTTGAATTTTGTGGGACTGATTGGATGAACTGATTGTGGGGTCAGCCAATTAATTGGTATTTGGATGTTTCTGCTGCTATGAATTAATTCGGGTTGACTTGTGATTAAAGTTGGTTTCACATGGCTATTGGGTGTGATATTATTCGTTGATGATATGGGTTACTGATCTGCTACTTATTGGATACTGCTGCTACGCTTGAAGTGTTTCTGCTGGTAGTGCTTCGGTTTCTGCTGCCAGTGTTCCAGTTCCTGCTGGAAGTACTATTGTTTCTGCTGCTCGGATTCTGCTGACCTTGTTAAAATATATATATATATATATATATATATATATATATATATATATATATATATATATATATATATATATATATATATTATCGATTCCTACTGGTTGCTTCGATTTCTGCTGATCAGTTCCTGCTGTTTGATACGGTTTGTGCTGTTTTGGTTATATTTAATATAGTAGGTCCTCAGACGCCCTTGGATTTTGGACGATGTGATACTTATGGCTTGACTACTTTTTGGTTTGGTGTTTACAAGGTGTTTAGTACATAACAGGATAATGGTGTGGAAGGTCCGGGACCACACACACATTATTTTATTGGTTTGATCTGGGATCAACGAGGCGGTTATGGATGATGAACGTCTGGGACGACAATCCATAACTGAGGTGTAATAAACATATTTTGTTCGCACTAAATCAGATAAGGTGTAAAGACATTTGTTGCATGGTTCGTTTTGGAGATTCAGTTCATGGGATAATTCTTAATTGGAACAATTACACGCGCTTTACAAATATTTTGGGGGGCATATGATACCATACAGGTCATGATATGATTATTAAAAAGGAAAAATAATCATAAGCATTGAGTGGTTTCTGGTTGATCCGTCTGCGCTCACTGAGACTATCGGCCATTGCATGTGATCGCCATGCATATATTGACTACAAGAATTATCCAAAGGCATTTTATTACATGATGTCTTTTTCAAACTTAAGGAAGAAATGATCTATGACTCTGAGTTCATGATTCTCGCAGATGGTTAGTATACTTTTAAGGGGAAGCTTATTGTTCAAACATACTTACCATCTACATGCATCACTTGAGGGGAAGCGATTACGAGATGCACAAGACCCCTATTGGATGATTACAAAAAGGGGAAGAAGATTTATGATGTGCAGCTTATTATTTGTGATGACATGTTTTATCATTGTTTCTTCATGCAGATTGTTTTGTAATATCAAATAGGGGAAGATTGTTGGGAATTACAGATTTGATGATTACAAAACCTACAAGCAAGAATGAAGAAAGAAGAAACAATAGGGACCTAATAGTTAATAGTTAGCTTTCTTAGTAAGCTAGGGTTTGTAACCTCCCTCTATTATATAAAGAGGGTAGGCGTCTAGGTTATAAACTCATTAATTCATAGATTGTCTCTCTAATGAGAGTCGATTGAAACGCTCAGAGCGTGTTCAGTAGTTTGTAGTAGGTTTTTATTTTTATGTTCAATAAAGAAAAACCTTGTTAAGTAATATTGATTGTGTTCTTGTTCTTATGTTTCCGCTGTGCATATCAATCAATGTTGCTATAATCCTAGATGGGCTAGATCTTGGTTTCTACACTCTGGGTATTGTTAACTCCCCTGAAAGATTTCCAATCCCTTCTGATCTTGGAAATTCGGTTTCTTCAAGAAATAAGCTAAATGATCCTCATCATCAGTCCAGAACTGGCATTTTCACTTCTTCCTCTTATGATGATGACTTCAACCCCTCAATTACTAATCAGGCATCCTCCATTGAAGTCAATCCCATTGCTACCAAGAGGATCAATACAGTTCATCCTCAGTCTTTGATTCTTGGAGATATTAATTCCCCTGTTCAGACAAGAAGTAAACTACATCAACCCAAGTTTGGAGAATCTGCTTTTCTCAGTTATATACAGGATCAGTTGAGGAACAATCATACTGATTACTTACATTGTCTGTATGCTTGTTTCTTATCTCAAGTTGAACCAACTAGCATAGCTCAAGCTCTTGCTAATGATGATTGGGTTGAGGCTATGCAAGAGGAGATGCAGCAGTTTCAGAATCAGAAAGTATGGATGTTGGTACCTTTACCTGCAGGAAAGCATGCTATTGGAACTAAATGGATTCTAAAGAATAAAAGGGATTCTAGGGGAATTGTGGTTCGAAATAAGGCTAGATTGGTAGCTCAAGGTCATAGACAAGAAGAGGGGATTGATTATGATGAGGTGTTTGCACCAATGGCAAGAGTTGAAGCTATCCGATTGTTTTTGGCTTTTGCTTCCTTTATGGGGTTTGTAGTATATTAGATGGATGTGAAGAGTGCATTTTTGTATGGCAGGATTGAGGAAGAGGTTTATGTTACTCAACCACAGGGATTTGTGGATCCTCAGAATCCTAATTTGGTTTACAAAGTGGTTAAAGCACTTTATGGTCTTCATCAAGCACCAAGGGCTTGGTATGCAAGGTTATCAGCCTTTTTGCTAAAACATGGTTACAGAAGAGGGACTATTGATAAAACTCTTTTTATCAGAAAGAACTTCAAAGATATCATTCTGGTACAAGTTTATGTAGATGATATCATCTTTGGTTCCACTAATGAAGCCTGGTGCAGGGAGTTTGAAGAATTGATGAAGAGTGAATTTGAGATGAGTGCTATGGGTGAAATGACTTTCTTCTTGGGTCTTCAGGTTAAGCAGAAACCAGATGGGATCTTTATTTTCCAGGAGAAGTATGTTTATGACATGCTTAAGAAGTTTGATATGGAAAATGTGAAGATTGCTACAACTCCTTTTGAACCTCCAAAGCCTAAGTCCAATAATGAACCTGATGCTGCTGTTAATGTTCATCTTTATAGGTCCATGATTGGATCACTCATGTATTTGACAGCTTCAAGACCTGATATCATGTTTGCTGTTGGTGCATGTGCTAGACATCAGGTTACACCATTGACTTCTAACCTAAATGCAGTTAAGAGAATCTTCAAGTATTTGAGAGGACAGCCAAAGATGGGACTTTGGTATCCCAAAGACTCTCCTTTTGTGTTGGAAGCCTATAGTGACAGTGATTATGCTGGGGCTAACTTTGATAGGAAGTCTACTACTGGAGGTTGTCAGTTTCTGGGTAGGAGGTTGGTTTCTTGGCAGTGCAAGAAGCAGACTATAGTGGCTACATCTTCTACTGAGGCAGAGTATGTTGCTGCTGCAAGTTGCTGTGGACAAGTTCTTTGGATGCAAAATCAGCTGTTGGATTATGGGTTCAACTTTATGAACACTAAGATCTTTATTGATAATCAAAGTACTATGTGTATTGTTAAGAATCCTGTTTATCATCAAAGAACAAAGCATATTGAGATTCGACACCATTTCATAAGAGATGCTTATGAGAAGCATCTTATTCAGGTGGTTAAGATTCACACAGATGATAATGTTGCTGATCTGCTGACCAAGGCTTTTGATGGACCAAGGTTTAAACATTTGGTGGTCCATATTGGGATGGTAAATCCCTAGATACTGAGCTTAAGGGGAGGATTGCAGCTTAAGGGGAGGATTGTTCTTGTTGTTGTTGTATATTTTTCTATCTTTCTTTCTTTTGTTTCTTTTCTTATTTTCTTTCTTTTCTTTTGGTGTGTTTCTTAGTTTAAAAAAAAAAAAAAATGTATATTTTGTGTGCTAATAAATTGGTTTTGAGCAACACCTTGCAGGTACAGTGTTGGTGTTTACACCTGCACAATAAATGGTGCTCAACTCACCATGTCTTGCAGACAAGAAAGAGTTGACTCACCATGAGGGTACGGCTCTGGTGTGATAATCAAATCCGTTGATAGCTGTAATAGCTTGCTCAAAGCTATAGGGTACTTCAACTCACCCATGATTCAGTTCTGAGAGTTGAAAATGGTTCTCAATTCACCATGGATGTAACCCTTTATGGGATCCAAAGGATTGGCTAGTCCACAAAAGTATGGTTTGTGGTAAAGACACTTGGTATCCATATTTGGTATTCAATTCACCAAGGTTTGCTGTAACCTAAGAATTGACTAGTCCTGAGCAAACGGCTATAGGTAAAGACAAGTCAAATCCGTTTATAGTTGCTGATTTGCTAATAAATCAGATGGTTATCAATGTACCATGGTCTAACACACCTAAACATTGGCTACTCCAGTAGTGATGGCTATTGGTAAAGAGACATCAAATCCATTAATTTTCAATGATTCACCTCTCACAGGAGTTAACACACCTGGATGTGATGAGAATAGTATGAAACTTAAGTGATTTGATGTACATCTAGTCATAGTAGCAGCCAAGTTCAAGTGAATGTCATGGTGACCAGTATACATGTTTTGAAGAGGATTTCCTATTCCTGCTGAACTATTGAGGTTGCTGCTGGATGCTATAGAGGCTGGAATCTTGCAAGTTAAGGATTTTGCTGCTGGTTACTACTTATTGCTGCTGCTAAGTCGCAGTCCTCAAGTCTGAGAAGTTACACGCTCTATCACATTGGAATCTTGCAGGTTAACCTAGTCAACCTCAAGATTAGGGGAGGATTGTTAGGATCTCTGGGAAATAAGGGTTTCTCAGTGATGGGAGGATTGTTGGGATTCATGAGAAATAAGGAATTTCTCATTGCTGCCGATAGTGAAGATGGTTCCTGCCGATAGTGTTGCATTGCTGCTGCGGTTGGTTCCTGCCGATAGTATTGTTGTGTTTCTGCCGATAGGGTTTATTGCTGCGGATAGTTATTGTTTGTTATCCGTAGGTTTAGAAAGTTTGTTAGATTTATTTTTAGAAGAGATTGTTCTTTATCTCTTCATACGTTTTCTTGTAAGACGGGTTAGGGTTAGAGTTTCTTATTGTTATAAAAGAAACATCCCGTCCATGAGATCAAGGTACCTTTAACCTTTCACGTTTTCAATATTCAATATCACAATTCTTAGTTTATAGTCTGATCCATAGAGGATCATTGTCCTTTAGAGTTTTCTTCTTTATTATACTTGCTGTTTAGTTTCCGCATAAACACTTGTATTCTATACAGAGGTTCTTGTTTAACCAAGCTCAATCAAGCTCGAAGTACTCGATCCTACAGGTTCAGAAATAGTATATCAGATTAATACTTATATCAAAGTTCAAAATAAGTTTCAAACAAGAGTTTATAACCAGGTTTAGAATAAGGTTCAAATCAACGTTCAATAGGTCATATCAAAGGTCCATAATCAAAAGGTTTATAGATTCATAGAAAAGATTTAATTCAAAGGTTTCATATTAGACTGGTATTTAAAATAATCTTTCAGTGACATTCATAAAATGATGTTTAGTAAAACCTTTTATAAATATAGTCTTTAAAAGAGATTTTCATAAAACCTTTAGTCCTTTAGTGCAGTTCCATTTCAAAAATTGGTATAACATCGTATCCAAAACTTTTCAAAAACATTTTCATATCATTAAGGAAAGTTTCCAATTTCAGTTCTAATGTCAAAATGAATCTTCAGGGTATTCAGAAGTTTGCATATTCAGGTCACAAGGAGAAAAACGAATCATGTCAAGTATCAAGGAATAAAACAGGGTTCATTTTATCAAGGGAACTCAGAATCAGATAACATGTCAGAAGGGTTCATAATCAAATTCTTATAACAAGGTTCAAATCAGGGATTTATAGGCAAGGGAATCATATGAAAGGTTCAAGTAAAGGGAGCCATAGCAATGGCATTAATACAGAAACTGACAGATCAGAAAATGAAAGAGATCATGAGAAACCTTACAAGAAAGGTCAGAATATATGTACCTTATACCGCAAATGAAAACACAACAGAAATATCAAGGTCGGAAGCAAACCCCATCTTCGGCGAATCTACACGAATTAATGATCGGCTTATTATTAATAACTTATTCGAATCAGATTTCTCATTTTAGTCGGCTTTCCATTTTTAGTAACTTTCCATTTATAGCAGGTTTCCAAAATTAGCAAGTTTCCATTTTTAGAAAGTTTCCTTATTTAGTAAGTTTCCATAACTAGAGAGATTTAAGTATCATAGCTTAGGTTAAGTCATTATTTAAGCATATTATGGACATAGGGTAGATTTTAACAAGTTATGATAGTTCAGGGTTAAATATGACAAGTTTCTATAAATTAGGGTTTTAATTGCAATTATTCCAAAGTTAAGGGTCTTAAATGAAAATATTGCAAATTACTAATTTAATTACATATTCTATTCAGAATCACACTTTAGTCCTTTAAGTTTCATAATTTACACTTTACACCCTTGATTTACCAAAATTACAAAATAAACCTTATAATTATACAAATTACACTTTAACCCTTATTATATTCATAATTACACAACTAACCCTCATATTACTAAATTACAGATTATACCCTCAAATATAAGTGTGGTACGACTCAAACCCTCAAGTTTCATAAAATTACACATTTAGTCCCTCTATTTAAATTAATTTCAATTCGAAACCCTAAATTTACACATAATTCCATATCTTGAAATTTTTACACATAAGGACCTCATGTTATAATTTTTACACTTTACCACAGGTCTAAAACAACTTACATAAATATCCCCCAAGTTTAACAATTGGCAAAATACACCCTTATACTTTTTATTTCAAATCGGTTTGCATTTTAGTTCAACAAAACTTAACCCTAATTGTTCCATTCTTTGTACAATCATTAAAACATCATTAAAAACCTTAAATGATCAGATCCAATCCAGAAAACCAAACCAGAAAACCAAACCCTAATCGAATAGCTAGGGTTTACATTATTTTTATTCGAAACCTTTTTACCCGATTATGAACAAATTTAACCACGACATATTTGGACCTCTATAATTCGAACCATCATTTTTCCCAGATCATATGAATTATATAGAGCTTAGATAAAATAAGTTTCATGCCCAAAAAATTCGTATTGCATATATTAGAATTTATGCACGTTTTAAACCCTTAAAATAAAAACAATCAATATAAGCTACAAAAATTCAAACCAACATTTTTACAGACTTGTATGATGATCATAGAACCCATAAAATTTATGAAAGTGATCCAGACAAATCGTATAATGTATTTTGGATTTTATACGCGTTTTAATCATTTATAATTCATACGACTAAATAACCTTGCATGATTCGAATCTAACATTTTATATGAGTCGTATATAATATAAGGATCATAAGAAAAATACCAAATGATGATTTGAATGTGTAGATGAGTCGTGAGGATTTTATGTTACTCGGCTCAATTTATTCGACACCAAACAATATCCAACGATCAAACGTACGACCCAGAAGCCTTGCCACTATTTTTCCTACCTTCCTAGGACTTATATGATCACCATAAAAATGCTCCACAGCCTCAGAAAAATCGGATCAAGAGTATGTGAATTTTGTGTGTGTCGCTAGTTTATTTTAGGGTTTTTAGAGGATTATACAAAAAAAATAGGGAATGCCGTGTATAAAATAGAGGAGGGGGGAGGGAATTCTGGTTTTAGGTGATTTGATATCCCAATTTACTGCAAATAAAATATCCTCCCTTTAATTTGTGTTTATCTCCTTTTTATATATTTAATTTTAATTATTTAACATTTAATTTTAATATATATGCATATGAAATAATTAAATTCAGCCCATACAAACCTTGTTATGTGTCATATATATTTTTGTACCTTGTAAAATGTTAAAATGTTGCCACAAAAATTACCTTACTTCATATGTGGTTAATTTTCAAAGATTTGGGATTTATTTGAGGTTTTATGTGCTTATTAATTAAGTTTTAAAGTTACAGGGGCATTTTGGTCATTTTGCATGTTTTGAAATTTTAGGTATTACAACTTCTTCCCCTCTAAAAGAAAATTTTCTTCCTCGAAATTTGAAGTCGCAAGGTTAGACGAAGTCGTAGCAAATCGCATAAGGTCGTCGCGAACAATTCTCACGCCCGGGGAGGTTCTTCCAGAAGGATCTTCAAAACAAATGGTTTCTCATGACTCGATCAAAACAAGATGGGTTCAGATTCCTCAGAAGGAGACAAATTAGGTTGATTCAGAACAAAAGGTCCATGCAACATAAAATGGACGATAGGTGAATCTTCAGAAAGCTCACATGGAATACGAACAAGATTTCAAATCAAATTGACTGTGTCAACAGTATAGAGCTCTTCAAAGAGTTTTTCAAGATTCATAACTGAGGTCAACAGAATGCAGAACGAGAGTCCAAACTCATCCAGATATCTAGTGAATGGAAACAGAGTGTGGAAAACTAGAAGGGGGGTTGAATAGTTTTTACCATTTTTCAAGTTTTATTTGCTTTGTTACTATATGTTAATTCAAAGGAAACAATCACAAATAAATAATCACACAATATAAACAAAAGATAAAGAGAGGAAAGATCAAACCACACAACACTGTTGTTTATAGTGGTACGGCTACAAGGACTCTCTTCCTTGCCCTACTCCACTCCCCGAGCTTCCAACTCGAGAGTTTATCTTTCACTAAGAAACAAACTCCTTTACTAGGCGTAGAAAACCTTTACACGTCGCTTACTTCCTTTTACGGTACTAAGCTAAACACCGGGTTCTTTCACAAGGTAGAACCAACCTGATGTCGCCTAATTACTTTACCGACACTAAGCTAGATGTCGAGTTCTTTACAAGGGTACAACCACTCCCTACACTCTTTTTGCTTTAAGGACTAAAGCACTAACCACACTCACTGATTACAAATGATAGATATGATGTGTGAAACAAACTACAATATCACACAGTAATGCAACTAAAGGATTACGGTTCTGTAGATCCTTGAAAGCTTGATCTCTCTTCTACAAAATGAAAGATCAAAGTGAAATGCAACTATGAATGATGTTAGTAAGATATGTACTGAATTGAATATGTGTGTTAAGCTATATGAGTGATGAGAAAGCCAAATGATCAGCTTGCTATTTATAGGCAAGCTGATCTTCAGCTGACGGATCCCACAGATCCCATAATAGGGATCCGTCCTTCATTGGACTTGGATCCGTGGGATGATGACAGCTAAGGATTTGTTGTATATTACCAAATCTTCCATATCTTACCAAATCATCCAAGATCCTCAAATGTCAACTATGTAACTTGTAAATCTAAACAAGATATATCAAAGATATTATATGTGATGTGTGCAATGATGTCATGGAATGATTTTAGAATTAAAGTTTCTTTTTAAGGAAACAAGTTACTAAATAAGCAAACTTGTAATTCTTGGTTATTATGTGAAGTGTAAAATGTGTACTTAAGAGACTTAAACTAGTATTTATTATTTGCTAAAAGATATTCCTTTTATTTGTCATTAACAAGCATTGATGTGATCACGGTTTCCTATGGTGCACATCACATTAGCCCTTAAGACGTCTTCCATTTTCTTGAATTCGGGTTTGAGTTCATTTAGCTCCATTGCAAATGGATCTCTAGCAACTTCACGGCCACGATACATCCTTGTGGGGTTGTTCTTAGGAATGAAGAGATGTTCCCTAATCTCTTCTTTTGATGTGAGAGGAGTGACATATGGTTCCGTCCTATCAAGATTGGATTCTAAGATTGTTAAGGACCATTTGTCCGAGTAAATACATGTTCCTTGACTTGGAATGCCCAAGACCTCACCAAATTGATCAAGAGGGATGTTGACAAAGTTAAAATTTAAAGTAAACTGAAGACTTAAGAAACCTTGTTCACATGAACTAAGACCTACACTAGCATAAAACTCAAGAATGAACCTAGGGACGATTGGTTCATCTATATCCAAAAGAGTATCAAATCATATTGCGGCTAATTGTTCCCTAAGTTGTGTTCCTTCATAGAACGAGGAATCTACGACTCTACCCTCATGGACATATTTTTTCTCTAAGGCTTTGAAAATTTCGATTTGGGCATTGGTTAGACCTTTGGTTTTGTGGACTTCGGGTAAGTAGTTAACGGTTCTTTTGTGATCGTAGTTGGTTGCGGGAGGCATGATTTTCCTAAATAAAAAAATTACATAGTTTTAGTTGAAATGATCAAATTAAGTGTAAAATTCCTAGTGTGTGCCTACATGGGGACAATGTGGAGGTGCGGTTAACTCGACCCTTTTTGATGCTTGAAAATTTAGTTTATGCAAGTTTAGTGTAAAAAAAAACAAGAGATAACCCAAACGCTCCTATTTCAATGTAGCTACGGTTGAATGTACCCGAAAATACATATTAATTATGTATTTCCTTTAGCATTCAAGAGACATTATGCAAGTGATGGCTAAAAGATAACGTTTTTGCATTTGTATGAACAATGTTAAAAAAAATCATTTTACCTAGTCGTTAGAAGGTTTTAGTAAGAAAATTTTCAAGGGGTTTTTGTTAAATTAAGACAATGTGCTATGAGATGCAATTCCTAACTAAGAAAAACATGTTTTTAAGTGTAATGCAGTAAACATGCTTCATGATTTGTCAAAAATTATGCATATACCCCAAGTTTTGGTTTTGTGCATGAAATAGAAATCCTAGACGCAGATCAGGAGTATAAATATGATAAGAATACTTACAGTGGTGTTAGAAGCACAAATTTGTGGAAGAAAATGGTCTAAATTATGATGGAGATTTAGTGTGTGTCGAATACAGTAGGGTGATATGTTTTGGAGTGAGGAATGAATAGTACTTGTTCTTGTTTATTAAATAATAAACTTGACTGTGCATGCGACGGATCCGGCGGATCCAAAACAAAGGATCCGTCCTTGTTATCGATTGGATCCGCGAAACAGAACACAATTTTTGGTTTAGTGTCGAGTGTGGTTAATCTAATATTTACACTAATGTTTTTCCTAATCACTAGGTTCCATTAATCCTAATCCAAGTCTAAGATAGTTGAAAGGTTCTCGTTTAAGTGGTTTTGTGAGAATATCGGCAATGTTGTCCTCTGAGGAAACTTTCTCAATTGAGATGATTCCCTTCTGTACATTGTTGCGAAGGAAGTGATGGCGTATTTCAATATGTTTGGTTCTAGCATGTTGGACTGGATTTTTGCTTAGATCGATAGCACCTTTATTGTCGCAAAGAATGGGAATGTTGTTGAGTTCAATTCCATAGTCGACGAGAGCTTGTTTCATCCATAGTGCTTGTTGACAAGCCTTTCCTGCAGACACATACTCTGCCTCTGTTGTTGAGATTGCGAGGGCAGTTTGTTTCTTAGCGAACCATGATGTGAGACAATATCCTACAAAAGTACAAATACCGCTAGTACTTTTCCTATCAACATAGTCACCGGCATGATCTGAGTCGGTATACACTATGGTTTCTACACCCGTTCCTTTGGGATACCATAATCCTAAGTGTGTAGTACCTTTGATGTACCTAAATATCCGTTTAACGGCTTCAAGATGGGATGTTTTTGGATCTTGTTGAAAACGTGCACATAGACAAACACTAAACATAATGTCCGGCCTACTAGCCGTAAGATAGAGTAAACTACCAATCATTCCTCTATATTTAGTGCAATCTACAGATTCATTTTCTTCATCCTTTGTGAGTTTGGTTTCGGAGGACATGGGTGTTCTCATGGGTTTTGAGTCTTCAAGACCAAACTTCTTAAGCATATCTTTGATATACTTTGATTGGTTGAAGAATATCCCATCTTCTAATTGTTTAATTTGGAGACCTAAGAAAAAGTTTAGTTCCCCCATCATACTCATTTCAAACTCGTCATGCATGATTTTTGAGAAATCGTCGCATAACTCTTGACAAGTTGAACCGAATATAATGTCATCCACATATATCTGGACTATGATAATATGTGATCCATTTTTCTTGGTGAAGAGAGTATTGTCTACTAGGCCCATGGTATACTTATGGTCAACTAGGAAGGTCTTAAGTCGATCATACCAAGCTTTTGGTGCTTGCTTAAGTCCGTATAAAGCTTTCTTAAGTTTGAAAACATAATTTGTTTTTTCGAAGTCGGCAAAGCCGGGAGGTTGTGCAACATATACTTCTTCATTTATAAAACCGTTTAAGAAAGCACTTTTGACATCCATTTGAAATAACTTAAAATCATGTGCACATGCATATGCAAGTAATATCCTAATAGACTCAAGTCTAGCTACGGGTGCAAAGGTTTCATCGTAATCTATACCTTCTTGTTGATTGTAGCCTTGAGCTACTAGCCTAGCTTTATTTCTAGATACAATACCATTTTCATCCATTTTATTTCTAAAGACCCATTTGGTGCCGATTATGGTTTGGTTTTTAGGTGGAGGAACTAATGTCCAAACATCATTTCTAATAAATTGATTTAGTTCTTCTTGCATAGCAATTACCCAAGATTCATCTTTTATTGCCTCGTTTATATTTTTAGGAGTAAACTGCAAAATACATCCCTGTGGTTTACACGTTTTGGCACATTACATCCCTGTCAGAAACTTTTGGCAATATACATCACTCGTTAGGCAAACGTTTGCCACAATACATCCCTGAGTTTAATGGGCGTTATCTTTCTCCGTTAAGTGTTTGCATCGTTAGTCCTTCTGTTAAAATGTTTGCACCGTTAGTCCTATGGGTTAAGTCTATTTGCACCGTTAGTCCTTCGTTACGTTTTCGTCTAGTTTTTTACGTTTTCGTCCGGTTTTTTACGTTTTCGTCCGATTTTTTACGTTTTCGTCCGATTTTTTACGTTTTCGTCTGTTTTTTACGTTTTCGTCCGATTTTTTACGTTTTCGTCCGATTTTTTACGTTTTCGACTGTTTTTTTACGTTTTCGTCCGATTTTTTACGTTTTAGTCCGATTTTTTTCGTTTTCGTCCGATTTTTTACCTTTTCGTTTGTTTTTTTACGTTTTCATCCATTTTTTTTACGTTTTCGTCTGTTTTTTAACGTTTTCGTCCGATTTTTTACATTTTCGTCTAGTTTTTTACGTTTTCGTCCGGTTTTTTACGTTTTAGTCCGATTTTTTACGTTTTCGTCCGATTTTTTACGTTTTCGTCTGTTTTTTTTACGTTTTCGTCCGATTTTTTACGTTTTCGTCCGATTTTTTACGTTTTCGTCTGTTTTTTTACGTTTTCGTCCGATTTTTTACGTTTTAGTCCGATTTTTTTCGTTTTCGTCCGATTTTTTACCTTTTCGTCTGTTTTTTTTACGTTTTCGTCTGTTTTTTACGTTTTCGTCCGATTTTTTACGTTTTCGTCCGATTTTTTACGTTTTCGTCTGTTTTTTTACGTTTTCGTCCGATTTTTTACGTTTTAGTCCGATTTTTTTTGTTTTCGTCCGATTTTTTACCTTTTCGTCTGTTTTTTTACGTTTTCGTCTGTTTTTTAAGTTTTTGTCCGATTTTTTACGTTTTCGTCCGATTTTTTACGTTTTCGTCTGTTTTTTTACGTTTTCGTCCGATTTTTTACGAAAACGTAAAAAATCGGACGAAAACGAAAAAAATCGGACTAAAACGTAAAAAATCGGACGAAAACGAAAAAAATCGGACTAAAACGTAAAAAATCGGACGAAAACGTAAAAAAACAGACGAAAAGGTAAAATCGACGAAACGAAAATCCTAAACGTAAAAAATCGACGAAACGTAAAAAACAACAAAAGTAAAAAGGACGAAAACGAAAAAAATCGGACTAAAACGTAAAAAATCGGACAAAGTAAAAACAAAACGTAAAATCAGACAAAACGTAAAAATCACAAAACGAAAACAGACAAACGTAAAAAAACAGACGAAAAGGTAAAAAATCGGACGAAAACGTAAAAAATCGGACTAAAACGTAAAAAATCGGACGAAAACGTAAAAAAACAGACAAAACGTAAAAAATCGGACGAAAACGTAAAAAATCGGACGAAAACGTAAAAAACAGACGAAAACGTAAAAAAACAGACGAAAAGGTAAAAAATCGGACGAAAACGAAAAAAATCGGACTAAAACGTAAAAAATCGGACGAAAACGTAAAAAAACAGACGAAAACGTAAAAAATCGGACGAAAACGTAAAAAATCGGACGAAAACGTAAAAAAACAGACGAAAACGTAAAAAAATCGACGAAAAGGTAAAAAATCGGACTGAAAACGTAAAAAAATCGGACTAAAACGTAAAAAACAGACGAAAACGTAAAAAAACGACGAAAACGTAAAAAATCGCGACGTAAAAAACGTAAAAAAAACGGAAAAACGTAAAAAACGAGACGAAAAAAAATCGGACAAAACGTAAAAAAATCGGACGAAAACGTAAAAAAAGGATAAACGTAAAAAAACAGAAAACGAAAAACGACAAAAGAAAAAATCGGACGAAAACGTAAAAAATCGGACGAAAACGTAAAAAAACGACGAAAACGTAAAAAAATCGGACGAAAACGTAAAAAATCGGACGAAAACGTAAAAAACAGACGAAAACGTAAAAAATCGGACGAAAACGTAAAAAAATCGGACGAAAACGTAAAAAATCGGACGAAAACGAAAAACGAAAAACGTAAAAAACGACGAAACGTAAAAACTAACGGTGCAAATAACTAACCCAAGGAAATCGGTGCAAACATTAACAAAAGGACTAACATAAAATTAACGGAGAAAGATAACGCACATTAAAATCAGAGATATAATGGACAAAACGTGTAAATAGATATCTAGCAAAAGTCGACAGGGATAATGTGCAAATACGAGTAAACCACTAGGACGTATTTGCAAGTACATCTATTATTATAGGACTCAAACCTTAAGAAATAAAAACAAAAAATGTAAATGTTTATTTGAAAGTTTTGACAATTAATGTCAAAATGTAACACAATGTATTTTCATTACTCTATAGTACGTTAATAAACAAATAGCAGACTTGGATTTAATTTCTTTAATAAGTTATCGTTTTAAGGATGACTTAGTTCTTATATTGACTATTTCTCCTTTTACGGGTTCATTGTCATTTTCAATATTTTCTATATCATTAGCCATTTGATTTTCAACTAAGTCATCATCTACCAAAGGTGATGTCTTAGAGGGAGGTGGACTTTCGTTGAATGTTACGTTCAACGATTCCTCGACTCTTGATGTTTCCTTGTTTAATACTATGTATGCTTTACTGTTTTGTGAGTACCCAAGAAATACACCTTCATACGACTTTGGGTCGAACTTGGTGAGATAATCCTTTGTGTTCAAAATGAAGCACTTACTTCCAAAAACTCTAAAGTATCCTAATGTAGGCTTTTTGCCTCGATAAATTTCATAGGGAGTTTTATTTAAAAATTGTCTAATTAAAACTCTATTTAGGATATATGTAGAAGTATCTACAGCGTGACACCAAAACTTTTGAGGTATGTTTTGTTCATTTAACATAGTTCTACTCATTTCTTGAATTGTTCTATTTTTACGTTCTACTACACCATTAGATTGAGGTGTACGAGGAGCCGAGAAATTATGAGTTATTCCATTATTATCACAAAAATTTCCAAATTGGATTTCATTATCAAATTCTCGACCATGGTCAATTCTAATAGATACTATGTTACTTCCTATTTGATTTTGAATTTTCTTGCTTAGAATTTCAAATTTATCGAATGCCTCATTTTTAGTTTTCAAAAATTTTGTCCATGTATATCTAGAGTAATCATCTACTATGACTAAAGTGTAAAAATTTCCTTCATAACTTTGTATAGCCGACGGGCCAAACAAATCCATATGTAATAATTCTAGGCATCTAGATGTAGATACCATGTTTTTAGCCTTATGGCTATTATGTACTTGTTTCCCAATTTTGCAAGCATCACAAAAGTGTTGGTCATATTTCAACTTGGGTAGGTTCCTAATGAGTTCTTTGGATGACAAAGATTGAATAAGCCTCATATTAGCATGACCTAAGCGTCGATGCCATAGAGTTAAGTTTTCGTCCAAGGAGGTAAGACATAACTTATCTTTAGGTGTTTTATCTAATTTCATAACATAGACATTATTCTTTAAAACACCTTTTCCTACGGTTATGCCATCTTTAAGTATTTTACTTCCATTTTCACTGAAAAGGACGTTATACTTTTTGCGGCATAATTGACTTATACTAAGTAAATTAAATCCTAAATTATCTACATGAGCAACATCATCAATAGATAGAGAGTCATGAGAGATTGTACCTCTTCTGATGATTTTACTTTTAAGCTTGCTACCGAATGTGACATTACCTCCGTCATATACTTGGTAGGTTGAGAAAAAAAATTTGTTTCCCGTCATGTGTCTTGAGCACCCACTATCTTTGATCCACTCATCAGGTTCAAGATCAACTTTCAAGCATACCTAAGTTCATAAAAGACTCAAGCATTTGGTCCCCAATATCTCATGGGTCCGTTTGGGTTAAACATGACATTATCATGGTTTATGTACTGAAATGGTGGACAATTGTTCCACGGCATATAATTAGGACCATGAAAGTTTCTAGGCATGTTTTGGTTCCAATTATTTTGATAAGTGTGTTGTGGATTAACTATACTCTTTGGAAAGGGGTGTTTGGGAAAACTCATTTGAGGTCTCTGTTGATCCGTTTTAACTCTATATTCATTTCTAGCTTGACCTCTTCCTAAAGATACTGCTGGTTTGTGTTTATTATTGGTTATGTTACTGTTAGGTTTCTTAGTAACTTTAACAAACTCGGAACGGTCGACTTTGTGAACCTTCTGTTCAACTTCTGTACCCGCGGATCCTTTGGATACACCTGGCGGATCCAAATTTTGGATCCGTCGGATCCGTGAGTGTCCAACTTGGTTGAATCAGTTTTATTCACAGTCTGTTCCTTATGATCACTTAATGTTCCAAGTTTCATAAAGCCTAGTCCTGTTTTATCATGAGGTAGTTTTTGCATTTTCATTATTTCATCTGCACAACTTATGTTTTTATCAAACCTTTTAAACTTTGAATTTTGTTTGATTAAATCTTCCTGTGTGGTTCTTAAGGTTTCTAGTTCAAGTTTTAGTTCTTGACAAGACACACACGTTTCTTTACTATCTTTACCTTTTTCAATTCGTATTGCTTTTTCTGTAAGCCAAAATACTTCGTTTTCTAAAAGTGTTGTCTTTGTTTTCAAAAATTTGTTTTTGTTTATGATTTTTAAAGTGACGTCACACAGTTTGTTATATTCTACTTCTAAGGTTTCATCATCTATAGAGGAGTATGAATCAGAATGTACCTCTTCTATGTCATTAGCCATAAGAGCAATTTCGTTGTTCATAGGCTCATCATCATCATCTCCTTCACTATCGCTCCAAGCTCCACTAACGAAGGCTCTTTGAGACTTGGTCTTTGGAGGCTTTGGAAATTCTCCTATTAAGTGACTGGAGTCACCACACCTATAGCATTTCCTATCAACCTTGCCTTTCTTTTCGTCACGATCTTTTCGAGAGGATTTCTTTTCATCACGAGGTGGTTTTACAAACTTTCCTCGTCTCCTGAAGAATTTCTTGAAATCCCTCACGGCCATTGCATACTCTTCATCATCACTGTTTGAACAAGATTCATCATCGTCACTTGACTCGGCTTTGGCTTTCAAGGCAATAGACTTAATCTTCTCCTTTTTGCCTTTGACAATTTCCGAGTCTTTTTCCATGATCATTTCGTGAACTTTTAGGTTTCCTATGAGCTCATCCAGTGTCATGCTTGAGAGATCCTTAGATTCTTCGATAGCTGTCACCTTTGCTCTCCATTTCGGATGGAGTGCTCTTAGAAATTTCCTGAAAAAATTCTTACTAGAAAAAGATTCGTCAAGTGCTTTAAGTGATGTAATAATAGTATTGAACTTAGCAAATGCACTATCAATTGTCTCATCTTCAGAGATAACAAATTATTCGTATTGTTGAACAAGAAGATCAATTTTGTTATCTTTTACTTGTGAGTTCCCTTGATGTGTGATAATAAGAGATTGCCAAATATCCTTAGCCGTTTTGCACATAAAAACTCTTTCATATTCTTTCTTAGGTAAGGCATTATAAAGCATCATTTTGACTTCATTATTTTTGGCAATTAGTTTCTTTTGCTCATCACTGTGACGAGTAAGAGAAGCTCCTTCATCCCGACCACCCGAAATATTATTACTAATAGGTTTGTAATCACCATCAACTATTATATACCATAGATCTATATCCTTTGATTTTACATAAGTCTCAAAGCGATTTTTCCAATAAATAAAACAATTTGGTTCAAATAGAGGTGGTCTCTGCATAGATTGTCCTTCTTTAAAGTTTTCAAAATCCATGGATCGTTTTAAGTTTTAAAATACAATATATTTTAAAAATCTTAAGTAATGTAGCTCTGATACCAATTGTGGAAAACTAGAAGGGGGGTTGAATAGTTTTTACCATTTTTCAAGTTTTATTTGCTTTGTTACTATATGTTAATTCAAAGGAAACAATCACAAATAAATAATCACACAATATAAACAAAAGATAAAGAGAGGAAAGATCAAACCACACAACACTGTTGTTTATAGTGGTTCGGCTACAAGGACTCTCTTCCTTGCCCTACTCCACTCCCCGAGCTTCCAACTCGAGAGTTTATCTTTCACTAAGAAACAAACTCCTTTACTAGGTGGAGAAAACCTTTACACGTCGCTTACTTCCTTTTCCGGTACTAAGCTAAACACCGGGTTCTTTCACAAGGTAGAACCAACCTGATGTCGCCTAATTACTTTACCGACACTAAGCTAGATGTCGAGTTCTTTACAAGGGTACAACCACTCCCTACACTCTTTGTGCTTTAAGGACTAAAGCACTAACCACACTCATTGATTACAAATGATAGATATGATGTGTGAAACAAACTACAATATCACATAGTAATGCAACTAAAGGATTACGGTTATGTAGATCCTTGAAAGCTTGATCTCTCTTCTACAAAATGAAAGATCAAAGTGAAATGCAACTATGAATGATGTTAGTAAGATATGTACTGAATTGAATATGTGTGTTAAGCTATATGAGTGATGAGAAAGCCAAATGATCAGCTTGCTATTTATAGGCAAGCTGATCTTCAGCTGACGGATCCCACGGATCCCATAATAGGGATCCGTCCTTCATTGGACTTGGATCCGTGGGATGATGACAGCTAAGGATTTGTTGTATCTTACCAAATCTTCCATATCTTACCAAATCATCCAAGATCCTCAAATGTCAACTATGTAACTTGTAAATCTAAACAAGATATATCAAAGATATTATATGTGATGTGTGCAATGATGTCATGGAATGATTTTAGAATTAAAGTTTCTTTTTAAGGAAATAAGTTACTAAATAAGCAAACTTGTAATTCTTGGTTATTATGTGAAGTGTAAAATGTGTACTTAAGAGACTTAAACTAGTATTTATTATTTGCTAAAAGATATTCCTTTTATTTGTCATTAACAAAACTAAGAAAAGATCAAAGAATATAAATAACGTTTTTGAGACGATATTTGTATTAACACAGAGTATACGCATAGGTAGAATGAACCTAACGTCTCACTAATCACGGATAATCCAGCGGAGATTCAAATTCTAAACTTCTTAGGTACTCCCCAAGATATCCTATGGCCACAATGAGTGCACGTTATATGGTGTAAGTATTATCACGTTGATCAGGCGTCATAATACTAGCACCACATAAATATGCCTTCATGATGATCATACTTTATCTCGAGTCGTGAGTATAACAACCTATCTTAATCTACCTAGTACTTCTACAGTCTCAGAGTCAACCAGATCAAAGTCATAGTCAAGAGAGAAATAAGACTATTCGCAAGAGAATCGGAAATTTCCAGATTGCCTAGCAGAGTAAGGCACGCCGTCACAAGCATCAGATTTTCCACAGTTCGCCAAAATTCCTCAGAACAAAACCATCATCGAACATACGAAAATAAGCACGGGGCTGAAATGCTTCTAGGAAACTTAAATCATTAGCGGATCTTATCATGATATAACGAAGCTTAAGGGAGTCAACGGAAATGTAAACTAATCGTCAATAACTTCGGTCTTCACAGAATCAATTCTTCCAAACATAAAAGGTCTGATTCAGAAATCCGTTCATTCAAAACATCTACTCTCTTCAAGTCCGGTTAATATGTCTTCGTTTTTCCATCAATCTGGAAGTGAAGCAAAATCGTCTGGTTCATCACGCCTCCTGCAGTTCTTCTTGGAATGTGATGGAGTAATGTGAATTTCTGGCACGATCTTTAAGTTTCTTCATCATCCAGTCTGCTTCCGCCCTCAATTCATCTTAGTACAACCAAGATGAATAGGGAAGTGAGACTGTAAGTCTTCATCAGCTCCAGGTTCGCCGTCTTTCTTCTGCATCGCCAACACTTCTGTCTTGTAAGGAATGTCTTCACTCTTTAGGGTAGTCACCGCTGTTGTCAACTCTAGGTCAGGTAGTGAAGTAATACTTCTGATGCGTTTCTAGTTGTCTTGATGCATACGCAAAACCTTCTGAGTCTCTTTCTGAAATGTCTCAAAATTTGTTCCGTCTGAAGGTATGGAAACAAATTTCTATTTCAGCTTTCCAAAACTCCGTTCTCAATCAGACTAAGCTGTTTCTCTCTGGTCACGAAATTTATCAAGGGTAACGCAAGTTGTAAGCGTCTTCAGAATTCTGATGCAAGGTTCAAAAGATTTCAGTTTACCATTTTGTTATCGGTCTTGACCAATCGGTGATAGTTTCAAAATTTGCGGGATTTAAGAGGGATATTCTCAATCAAGAAAAACCGTTGTCTCAACAGATATCAATCTCTCAGAATGCACAAGTGATCGTCAAATTTTTTACAAAGTGCAAAAATGATTTTCATGTTCTTCTTCGTCTCCGAATGTACTATTAAGTCATACAATGACCATTTGCCCAAGTACTCACGAGAACACATTCATTTATCAAATTTACAGAATAGTCAGAGCTTTAGCTAATACTATTAGCGTCACAAATCTTTATATCAGTCGTCACAAATGCGGACAGCGATCTCAAGAATAACCTCAATTCATATTTCCATCTGAAAGAAACTTCGCGCTCTGAAATTGAATAGATACAAAGTCGTTTTAGGGTGAAGAAATAAGGGTTCCAAATAGCAATACGGTTCAGCTTCCGGAATCAATACATGTCTCCTGTCATCATTCTTCTTTATCGCGAACAAAACTGAAATACGCCAAGAAAATACACTTAAGCGAACTTACTTCTCACTCTGGTGGAAAATTTGGTGGTTCAATCAGAAATCGTGTTCAGAAAATTCAGGGTGCCAAGTAATTTTCAAGATAAGGTTCATTCATTGTTGTACGAAATGGGTTCAAGGAAAACTTCATAATCGCGAACATAACACACGAGTCTTCAGAGTAATAATGATAGTCCAGAGTTTAACAATCGGTAATCATGGTAGGGAGTTCAAAATTGCTTCAAACGTCAAAGGTGAGACATAGGAGGATAGTTGTCAAACAACCAATCCTTTATCAGAATAACATTAGAGTTAATAGTCCACAGAAAGACAGATCAACAAAGCAAATCTTATAGTCCAAAATAAGAGGGAAACATTCTTATACTCGTGGTTAAACACCACAAGACTTCTCATAGGGACAGAGATGGTTAAGACGAAATCAAATGGTGTCAGAAAATTTATAGATGCTTATCAAGAGACAAGAGACAATTAACAGAAGGTATCAAATGCTTATCAAAAGCAGAAGACAAATAACAGAAGGTGTCAAGTACGTCATCGCCAAGGAGATTTTCAGAATGCCCGAAAGGCATCAAAATGATTAACAGAAGGATCAGAGGTTAGAGTCGGACTCTGCAGACAAGGATCAAATAGTGTCAGGCCATATTATGCAGTTCTCAATGCCTTCCAGATTTATTTAATTCTCAAATCTTGGGTAGTGCAAAGCATAAGCTTTCAATTTCTAAAAGTGATCTTAACAGACTTAAATCAAAAGCAGGGCACGAATCAGAGTGATGCGGAAGAAAAATACTTAAACAAACGCCTTATAGTCTACCCATTCCTCACTGGTCAAAACTTAAGTTCATATCAAGAAATCCTAAAGCAAGTTCTCAGGGTGTTCTCCTATGTTCTTACAGTGGAAGCCTAATGGTCCATAACTTACAGGTCAAGGGTAAATGTATTACGAGTCGCAGCCTGTCTCTCTGATACCATAAATTGTAACACCCCGACCCGACAAGGGTAGAGATGTCACAACAATGGTGACATATCAGAAACATACACAAGCATACATCTTCAATAATACAAAGGAATACAAAGGTTACAAGAAATTACAAGGAAATACAAAATTTACAAAGGAATAAATACTAAGTCTGAAAATATAAATTCTTCTAGTCATCTCTATAATAAAATACTATCACAATGTAGTCTTCTAAGTCCAATGGTACTCTCCACTCATACCTAGCTTCCTACTAAAAACTTGCCGCAGGAAAAGAAATGCGGCTGAGCTACGAGAGCTCAGTGAACAGATATAACGGTAACAAAGCAGTAATAAAGAATAGTACAGAGTGTCAGAAATATATGTCATGCAGATATAATCAGAATCAAAGGGTAAATAAAGGAGTAAGGATAAAGGACAGGGAATAATAAGTAGGTAAAGGTAAAAGGAAATAGTGCAAGGTATAATAATGGTCAAAGGTAAGTAATGTATATGGTAAAGGTAAACAGTAATCCACCACGAGCCCAGAACAGAGATATAATATATATAACCATGCCATCATCATCAATCAGAGGGGTGTCCTCTCAGTAACCAGATAATATGAGGGGTGTCCTCATGTATCAAATGGAGTAGCTAGCTTCCAGATATGTGAAAGACGTGTATCACGCACACCATCAGTCACCAGAGATATAACAGATAATATAAACAGATAAGAGAAAATCAAATCAGATCTAGGATGCATCCATACGCCCCAGGTGGCCAGAGTCTACCAATACACACCAGATAAAAATAAAGTCAGGGACGGGACAGGTCATCACTCTCCTGCCCTAGAGTCATGCCATCGGTGCATCAATGACATGGACATGAAACCCTCATGCCTAGTGAGGTGGCTCGGGTATCAAACCGTAGGTCAAAGGTCAAGTATCATGTCATAAACAGAGGGTCATGTCAAAAGGTTCAGATTATAAGGTCCATGTCAGATGTTACAGAAGTGTATATTAGAGGTTCAGAAATCAGATAGGTTTATACCAGAGTTTATAACAATGTTCAAGTCCAGGTTCAGAAATAGTATATCAGATTAATACTTATATCAAAGTTCAAAATAAGTTTCAAACAAGAGTTTATAACCAGGTTTAGAATAAGGTTCAAATCAACGTTCAATAGGTCATATCAAAGGTCCATAATCAAAAGGTTTATAGATTCATAGAAAAGATTTAATTCAAAGGTTTCATATTAGACTGGTATTTAAAATAATCTTTCAGTGACTTTCATAAAATGATGTTTAGTAAAACCTTTTATAAATATAGTCTTTAAAAGAGATTTTCATAAAACCTTTAGTCCTTTAGTGCAGTTCCATTTCAAAAATTGGTATAACATCGTATCCAAAACTTTTCAAAAACATTTTCATATCATTAAGGAAAGTTTCCAATTTCAGTTCTAATGTCAAAATGAATCTTCAGGGTATTCAGAGGTTTGCATATTCAGGTCACAAGGTGAAAAATGAATCATGTCAAGTATCAAGGAATAAAACAGGGTTCAGTTTATCAAGGGAACTCAGAATCAGATAACATGTCAGAAGGGTTCATAATCAAATTCTTATAACAAGGTTCAAATCAGGGATTTATAGGCAAGGGAATCATATGAAAGGTTCAAGTAAAGGGAGCCATAGCAATGGCATTAATACAGAAACTGACAGATCAGAAAATGAAAGAGATCATGAGAAACCTTACAAGAAAGGTCAGAATATATGTACCATATACCGCAAATGAAAACACAACAGAAATATCAAGGTCGGAAGCAAACCCCATCTTCGGCGAATCTACACGAATTAATGATCGGCTTATTATTAATAACTTATTCGAATCAGATTTCTCATTTTAGTCGGCTTTCCATTTTTAGTAACTTTCCATTTATAGCAGGTTTCCAAAATTAGCAAGTTTCCATTTTTAGAAAGTTTCCTTATTTAGTAAGTTTCCATAACTAGAGAGATTTAAGTATCATAGCTTAGGTTAAGTCATTATTTAAGCATATTATGGACATAGGGTAGATTTTAACAAGTTATGATAGTTCAGGGTTAAATATGACAAGTTTCTATAAATTAGGGTTTTAATTGCAATTATTCCAAAGTTAAGGGTCTTAAATGAAAATATTTCAAATTACTAATTTAATTACATATTCTATTCAGAATCACACTTTATTCCTTTAAGTTTCATAATTTACACTTTACACCCTTGATTTACCAAAATTACAAAATAAACCTTATAATTATACAAATTACACTTTAACCCTTATTATATTCATAATTACACAACTAACCCTCATATTTACTAAATTAAAGATTATACCCTCAAATATAAGTGTGGTACGACTCAAACCCTCAAGTTTCATAAAATTACACATTTAGTCCCTCTATTTAAATTTATTTCAATTCGAAACCCTAAATTTACACATAATTCCATATCTTGAAATTTTTACACATAAGGACCTCATGTTATATTTTTTTACACTTTACCACAGGTCTAAAACAACTTACAAAAATATCCCCCAAGTTTAACAATTGGCAAAATACACCCTTATACTTTTTATTTCAAATCGGTTTGCATTTTAGTTCAACAAAACTTAACCCTAATTGTTCCATTCATTGTAAAATCATTAAAACATCATTAAAAACCTTAAATGATCAGATCCAATCCATAAAACCAAACCCTAATCGAATAGCTAGGGTTTACATTATTTTTATTCGAAACCTTTTTACCCGATTATGAACAAATTTAACCACGACATATTTGGACCTCTATAATTCGAACCATCATTTTTTCCAGATCATATGAATTATATAGAGCTTAGATAAAATAATTTTCATGCCCAAAAAATTTGTATTGCATATATTAGAATTTATGCACGTTTTAACCCCTTAAAATCAAAGCGATCAATATAACCTACAAAAATTCGAACCAACATTTTTTCAGACCTATATGATGATCATAGAACCCATAAAATTTATGAAAGTGATCCATAAAAATTGTATAGGGTATTTTGGATTTTATACGCGTTTTAATCATTTATAATTCATACGACTAAATAACCTTGCATGATTCGAATCTAACATTTTATATGAGTCATATATAATATAAGGATCATAAGAAAAATACCAAATGATGATTTGAACATGTAGATGAGTCATGAGGATTTTATGTTAATCGGCTCAATTTATTCGACACCAAACAATATCCAACGATCAACCGTACGACCCATAAGCCTTGCCACTATTTTTCCTACCTTCCTAGGACTTATATGATCACCATAAAAATGCTCCACAGCCTCAGAAAAATCGGATCAAGAGTATGTGAATTTTGTGTGTGTCGCTAGTTTATTTTAGGGGCAATTACATATATGTCCCTGCTAAGCTAGTTTATTACATATATACCCAAGCTTAAAATTTAATTACATATATCCCCTTCCTAAACACTCTTAATTATTTATATACCCAATTCATTTAAAATAGCTTATTAAATGACTATTATACCCTTATTAACATTAATATATTTCCTCCTTCTAGATGCATGTCATCTAAAAGGGAAGTTTAATGGAGTCATAGTCGCTGCTACATGTGTGGACGTTAACAATTCTATTTTTCCTGTCGCTTATGGTGTACTTGAGTCGGAAAATAAAAATTCTTGGATATGGTTTCTTGAATTAGTTAAGAAAGCAATTGGTACACCTAATGGACTAGTTATATCATCCGACATGCAAAAAGACCTAGATGTTGCAATTACAGAGGGTATGATAGTCATTTAATAAGTTATTTTAAATGAATTGGGTATATATGTAATTAAGAGTGTTTAGGAAGGGGATATATGTAATTAAATTTTAAGCTTGGGTATATATGTAATAAACTAGCTTAGCATGGACATATATGTAATTGCCCCTTTATTTTAGGGTTTTTAGAGGATTATACAAAAAAAATAGGGAATGTCGTGTATAAAATAGAGGAGGGGGGAGGGAATTCCGGTTTTAGGTGATTTGATATCCCAATTTACTGCAAATAAAAGATCCTCCCTTTAATTTGTGTTTATCTCCTTTTTATATATTTAATTTTAATTATTTAACATTTAATTTTAATATATATGCATATGAAATAATTAAATTCAGCCCATACAAACCTTGTTATGTGTCATATATATTTTGTACCTTGTAAAATGTTAAAATGTTGCCACAAAAATTACCTTACTTCATATGTGGTTAATTTTCAAAGATTTGGGATTTATTTGAGGTTTTATGTGCTTATTAATTAAGTTTTAAAGTTACAGGGGCATTTTGGTCATTTTGCATGTTTTGAAATTCTAGGTATTACAGTTTGACTTGATGGGCTGCTCTTATATTTTATTTCACCTATATGAACATCAATTTCTAATAATAATTAAAACAAAATAAAAACCTGTTAAATAGGATGTGGACACATTTTGAAGTGAATAGAAGTAAGAAGATACCTATTTAAAACTTGCTAAATTCTTCTAGATTCGCCAACTCTCGATTTCTCAGAACTTTATTTTCCTACATGACGTAGAGGAATAAGACACGTGTGTTAGCATAGGAAAGTAAATATAGAACTATAAAAGTATTAATAGCCATATAAATCACTTACCCTAACAATGACTCGTCTTTCGGTAGCATGCTCCTTAATGAATCCCCATCAAAATCTCGTGCCTGCCCAATTCATAGTATATCAGAAAAACACTTCACTTCTTGGACCACTTTTTGTCATTGTGAACTGGAACCCAAAAAATGAAATAAAAGATGAAGAATTGCAATTCCGATTATTGCAGATTAATGAAAATTTTCTTACAGGGCTTCGCATGTGGCGTACGTACGTATTCCAGTTTCTTTACGACTTTTGAGATGGACTCAAAACCTATTCCCCAATAAGCAATGTCACCGTCTTGCTGTAAGTTACCAATATAAGTATTAAACAGATGTTAGGCAAAATTATATTTTCGAGTACAAACTTACCAATATAAATATTAAACAGATGTTAGACAAAAAGCAACAAAAAGTCTCTTAACTTTGTGCTTAAGAATGAACTAAAAGGTATACTTACAAAACCTGCAAATTTCTAGTGCAAGTAAGTTAATAGTGTTAGAATTTAAATACCATAACAATTATATAAATAAATACTACATCATCAAAGCACATAGCGGAAGCATAAGATCATACTTAACACATAAAGGATTAACCGAATAATAAAGACACGTACCTTTGATCCTAGCAAGAACAAGGATCAATACTTCAAATTTTCTTCTTTAATCAAACAAGTGGATTAGCGAGATACCCCTTACCGTTTTGTATCTCAATCCAAGATGTATAAACTATAGTGAGTTTACCAAGGTTTTGTACACACGTACTATAACCGATTAATGATTTATGCTAGTAAAAGAACACAAGATTAAACCAAAACTATTTTGCTTAATAAAACTAGATCGATCCACCCTTAAGGGTTGTGATCCGATCGGCAATACAAGAAGAAGAGGAATAGAAAACTTAGGGTTATAGCAAGAGTGCACAAAAGTGAGAAACCCTAACCCCTAAGCCTTGTATTTATAGAGTGAAATCTTGGAAGACAAGTTTGATGTGGATTGGGTTTTGGAAACCCTCAAACGATCGGCCCTAGGACTCCATAGGGATTCTAGAACCTTCTTGTCCTTCTAATTTCATCCATAGTCCCTCCTTTATTCACTAACGGTCGTTAGTCAATTCCCGTTAATTACTTAACGTCCGTTAGTCGTTATTTTGTGTTCAAATAATTAAATATATAACGGTTTATATATATTAATTATTATACATTAATCATTCATACGTAAAGTGTGCAATCCCATGGTCCCGAGTTCGATTCTAGTTATACACGTTTAATATTTGTCCACAAACTTAACAGCTCCCACTTGGACATCTATTAATAGTGTAATGACATTGGTTAGCGTCTAGCAACACACCAATGCCCCTAGTACAACTTGGGTGGTGGTCTCCTGGAAAAACCATTCGATGATTCATCATCATACTTATCCTTTTGTTTCTAATACTACATTAATAAAGATATGGATCTAAGTCATTCTTTATTAACCATTCTGTTTCTCGTTGTTTCTGATTGAGCAAGATTACTAAATCTTCTGAACATATTCAGGGGAGATCTTGGGTGTGGCCACACATACATCTTGTCAACCCTACGAGGGGCCCAACAGTATTAAACTCCAAACAAATTTGAAGGAACAAATTCTCTCTTGACTATGAGCATAACCCATGAACTTTGCAACACTTCTGAAAACAATCCTTATAGCTACCAGTTATGTATAGCGGTAAATTGCTTCACAAAACTGCACTACATCCATGACAGTTATCTGGTATCTCAAGTATGAGGATAACTATATATACATGATTTACTTGATGACAAGATCCATAAAGTAAACTCATGA
This sequence comes from Artemisia tridentata subsp. tridentata, assembly GCA_021014915.2. Lineage (NCBI taxonomy): Eukaryota > Viridiplantae > Streptophyta > Magnoliopsida > Asterales > Asteraceae > Artemisia > Artemisia tridentata. The sequence goes on from CP139504.1 coordinate 117,077,781, forward strand.
AGTTGGGATAAGTCCTATATTCAATTCATTGAATATCATGTGAAATTGGTATGACAACGCATCAATATACTCTCAAGTATATTCTACTAATACTCAGATTTGTCTTAATTTAATGATATTCCCATATCATTAAGCGACAACGGACAATTTAGAATAATCAATATATTCAAGGATTAAACATGCAAATACAGGATATATTATTAAGAAAATGACAATCAAACATAACAAGTATTTTATTTCATTAAAATAATAATTGTTCATAACATCCCATTATCCAAACACTAATCACAGATGGGCATGAAACTACTAGCTAAACGAAGTCCTATGCCTTTAGCATGTTGATTAAGCTTTCCACCAGGTAAAGCCTTCATTAACGGATCAGCTAGATTGTTATCTGTGTGAACTTTGAGTAATTCGATTTCACCTATCTCCATTTGTTCTCTAACATAGTGATATTTAATCGAGAAATGTCTGGTGCCCTTCATGATTTCAGGTTCATTGGCAAATGTAATTGCGGCTGAATTGTCACAATACATCTTTATAGGTCTTTCGATTGAGGGCATAACTCCAAGCCCTGAAATGAACTTCCTAATCCAGACAGCTTCCATTGTAGCTTTTGAGGCAGCAATATACTCACTTTCTATTGCAGACATCGCTATAGTACTCTGCTTCTTGCTCTTCCAATCCACAGCTCCTCCATTAATGACAAAGACATAACCCTTCTGAGACTTCGTATCATCTTTATCACATTTCCAGGAAGCATCGCAGTAACCTGTAACATCAAGTTCTGCTTCTGGATTTCCCCCATATACTAAAAACATATCTCTCGTAGCTCTCAAATACTTGAGAATATGTTTAATAGCAGTCCAGTGGAGTTCACCTGGATTCTGCTGATATCGACTGATAATGTTTTGAGCAAACGCCACATCAGGCCTTGTGCATCTCACCGCATACATAATAGATCCCACAGCCGAAGCATAAGGGACTCTCTTCATGTGTGCCACCTCTTCAGGTGTTAAAGCACAAGCTTTGATATTTAAGCCATGTTGTTCTTGCATTGGAAAATATCCCTTCTTGGAATTTTGCATATTGAATCTCTTCAATATTTTATCAATGTAAACACTTTGGCTTAATCCAATCAACCGCCTTGATCTATCTCTATAGATCTTGATTCCCCGAATGTATGTTGCTTATCCTAGATCCTTCATGAAAAAACATTTCCAAAGATAGGCTTTCACCTCTTTCAATCTTGGGATATTTCTACCCATGATTAATATGTCATCAACATATAGGACTAGAAAAATCACATCACTCCCACTAGCTTGTGATATACACATGGCTCATCGAGATTCTGAGTAAATCCAAACCTTTTGATTTCTTCATCAAATCTCTTATTCCATTGCTGTGATGCTTGCTTCAATCCATAAATGGATCTTTGAAGCTTGCTGTCACACCCCAAAAATCGGGTCCAACGAAAGCATACATGTCCTTGGGGTGCTACTCAATTGGTATCATAATACAAGTACAAAGAACGGTTTTTATCTCAATCATTTAGAATAAAGTTCATTTACAAAAGGTGTTAAATTTACATTATTCAAAAGTAGTGCGGAAGTAGACCCATAAAATAAGTAAAGCGGTCCCCAAATGAATATCAGAGTGTCTTGTTCCTATAACCATGCCATGCCATGCCATGCCAACTGCCGCCAAATGTGAGCTAACACTTTAAGAACCTGAAAATACATGCTAAAACGGGTCAACACGAGGTTGGTGAGTTCATAGGTTTTAGTTTAAAACAATATGGTTGAACCAAAAGGTTCTCGAGTTCAAACATCATTCACAACAAGTCAAGTTCAACATAGGCTCACACTGCCTAAATCACAGTTCCAAAACCAATCTGTAAACAATATCATAATTCAAAACATTTCGAACCAAAATCAGTCATACAGATACCATGCTCATATAGTGTCGCGCCAACTGAACCTATAGTGTTCCTCAATCACATAACCAAATCACGTGGGGAGCTACCCCGATAGATCTATCAACATGTGAGTTCACCTACTGAACCTATAACTTGTGGGCTCTCAACAGAGAGTTAACAGTTACACCAACTGAACCTATAACCTGTGGGCTCTCAACAGAGAGTTAACAGTGGCACAGTCATGTACTCACAAACAAGCATGTCACAACTTATAATCACCTCATCACACATATATGTCCAAAATCATGTAACACAGTAGTTTACAGCATAAAAACGTTTGTAAAGCATTGAGTTTAGTGAAAAACAACGAGCATGTATTCTCCCCCAAAGTAGTATAAAAACCAGTAAAAGTAGGGGCCATGAACTCACCTTAGCCACAGCAATGCAAGGATCACAACTGACACGACTGGCATCGAGAAGTAAAACACAACAGTCTCAAGATATATGGCACGACAATTTCAAGATACACGGCACAACGGACTCGGAAACTACTCGCAACCTAATATGAATGATATGATTTAAGTCACGGAATGATGTCGTGCATGCAAGTTCATACTCTACTTTATCACTTGTACATGTTTATTGTAATGTTTATCGTCAAAAATATAGTTGCGTCAATTTGATCTTTTATTAAGAAAATTCCCCTTTGTAGAAAACGTAACTTATAAATCTCGTGATAAATCTCTAGTCGTCTTGTTAATAAATATTATGAAAATCTCTAACGCGCCTAACAAGTGTATATAATGTTTTACCATTTTTGTTTGTGTCATTTTAGCCAAAATACACTTTAAAGGGTCCAAAATCCACTTCGAATAATTCTAACAGTTTTTCTAATAGCAAGAAAATAAGTTGTCACGTATATGTCGTCGTAAACTTTTGTTAGGCCATAACTTTTGCGTCGTAGCTTCGTTTCTTAAGTTTGACCTAACCCCGCGAAGGTATTTAAGTATACTCTAGACTTTTCAAGGTCTCGGCTAGTCTAGACATCATTTAACCTCAGCTTTCACTTCTCAAAATTTCTGGATAGAATGTATATTTTCAGATTTTTCTGAAAAGTTAGTTTTCGTCGTCTAAATTGAAAATAGCGTATCTTTTTCGTTATAAGCCCGTTTTAACTCATTCAAGCAGTTACGGTTTCGTTATTGAGTCTATCTTCTATATTACTAGCCTAATAATGCCTCTGAGCTACTGATTTTTCTGTACAAATCAAAATGGGACAGAATCATTGTTAAAGTGTCAAATTAGTTTTCCAAACTTTCTAGCTATTATATCCACTTAACAACCACTTCAAATCTAGTCCTGGTTCACCCATCATCTTCTTAACATAATAATAATGATCTAACCATAAACTTAACAATATTCAAAGGTTCTTGTAAATGATCATCAAGGTTGGTAAAAATTACAAGTTCACTAACATATCTATATATAATGTTTATCATCACTTTCTTGTTGAGATCTATAACCATTTAGTTTGTTCATAACAACATTTGTTAAAAACATAGCCATTGGTTACAAGATTATTGTGGTTACAAGGTTTTGATTAACATGTACAAAGTGATAAATAGGTATATGCAACTTGAAACTAGATCTCATGATATGAAGAGTGTGAAAATAGTTTTTGGGCTTACTTGAAGAGGATGAAAATGAGATGTGAGCAAGAACAATAGAACCCCAATGGTTACTCCAAATCAATTTATAGTTAATGCAAGGCTCGTGAATAATCGTTATATACTTGAAATAATCGAAAACCGGATCTCCCCTTTCTTTTAGAATTTGGCCAAACCACAAAGAGATCAAGAGATGTTTTCTAGGTGAAAATGTGCAAAAGAAATGAGCTAGATCTCATCTCTATTTATAGTGCAAGGAAGGGCGATTTGGTAATTTACTTAAAAGAACATTTTGGTAATTCAGCATTTGGTCAAAAGTCTTGGTCTTTGGTCCTTGTTGTAGGCCGGCTAGGAGGGGGCTAGGGGGGACAACATGGCTAGTCAAGCCCCCAACATTATTCCATGTTTTAAGGATTTGTGTAGGCTATTAATTGTGATGTAGACTTTGTCTAGTAATTATTTATGGAACCAAAAACGGGGGCGGGGGGCGGCACATGTAGTATTTTTGGAGTGGATGAGTTGTTTTGATACAAGAGTGTATATGTTGTATGTATTGAGTGTTAAAAATAGGTATTGGTTGTTGGTTTGGTGATTAACGAAAGTTATACGTAATTAAACGTAAGATATAACGAATTCACCTTAGGCGTAAGGAAATTTTTTTTTGTTACTCTTGAAATAATTTAAGGAGTATGGAAAAGCATAAGAAAATAATTGTTAGGAGTGTCGGGTGCGTTGTCCATTTAAATCGCGAAATGCGTTTGTTTAAAGTAACAATAGTAAATAAATAAAAGAGATTTGTTTTAGGGATTAACATTTCGAACCGGAGTAGAAGCAAAGTACTGGAGCGTTGTGGACTAAATATAGTCTAAATTCATAGTGTTCAAGAGGGTTGTTCCTCATTTTATATTTATTTAACCAAATAGTTATTCGTAAAAAGTGTCCTTGTAAAGTCTCAAAGTCGTAAATTGGAGTTTGAAAATAAATGTTGACGTGGAAAATTACGGGTTGTCACACTTGCATACACGGTTTGGAAATTCTGGATTCACAAACCCCTCAGGTTGCGTCATATAGATGTCTTCATCTAGGCGACCATTTAAGAAGGCGGTTTTGACATCCATTTGTCAAATCTTATAATCATAGTACGCTGCTATGGCTATGAGAATCCTAATAGCCCTTATGTCAGCTACAGGAGAAAAGGTCTCCTCATAGTCAACACCATATGTTTGGGTAAAGCCTTTAGCTACCAAACGGGCCTTATAGGTGTGTACATTGCCATCCATGTCAGTTTTCTTCTTGAAGAGCCACTTACTTCCAACTACCTTGGCATTGGGAGGAAGGTCTACTTCAATCTAGACTTGATTATCTTTCATGGATTGTATTTCCCCATTCATAGCAATCTGCCATTTATCCTTTTCAGGATCATTCATGGCAGCTCTATAATTAGCAGGTTCTCCAAGATCCCCTAATATAGTTTCCTCAACCTCTACGTTAAGACATAGACGTTCAGGTGCTTTCACAGTCCTTACAGATCTGCGAATGGGAACAACTTCAGGTGGAGGACCCAGACTTTCAGGTTCCACAGGAAGTTCGCTAGTGTTTTCAGAAGGTAATGTATCCTCTTGATCATCTTCCAGATCATAGATCCTCCCACTGAATTCTTGAGATATGAGATCTTTTTCAAGAAAATCTCCATACCTAAGTGGGTAGTAAAAGTAGTAACCCATCGTTTCCTTTGGGTATCCTACAAAGATACACTTTACAGATCTCTGTTGGAGTTTATCTGCTGAGTCACGTTTAACAAACGCCTCGCAACCCCAGACCTTTAAATAAGACAAGTTAGGCGTTTTCCCAAACCATAACTCATAAGGTGTCTTATCAACCTTCTTGGTCGGAACCATATTTAATATGCGAATCGCAGATTCCAAGGCATAATCCCAAAAGGATAAAGGAAGAGTTGTAAGATTAAACATAGATCGCACCATGTCCAACAATGTACGATTCCTTCTCTCAGATACACCATTTTGTTGTGGAGTATATGGAGATGTGAGATGCTGGAGAATTCCATTCTCAGCTAGATAATCTTTAAACTCTTGACTCAGGTATTCACCACCTCTGTCGGATCGAAGAGCTTTAATCTTCTTTCTAAGTTGCAATTCTACTTCTGCTTTGAAAACCTTAAATGTTTCAAACACCTCATGTTTATGTTTAAGTAAATAAACATATCCATAATGGATGAAATCATCGGTAAAGGTTAAGAAGTAGCTAGCACCTCTCTTTGACACATGTTGAAGTGGTCCACATACATCAGTATGTATCAAACCAAGTAGATCATTTGCCCTTTCCATACGATTATTGAAAGGTTTCTTTGTCATCTTCCCAGATATACAAGATTCGCATTTATCAAATGATTCATCATTGATCTCTTGCAAAAGCCCATCACGTTGCAGCTTTTGCATGCGAGTCTTGCCTATGTGAGCAAGTTGGCAATGCCAAAGATAAGATGAATCCAAGACATTCTTGACTCTCTTATTATTGATGTTATACATCGAATTATAATCATTGCATTCATTCATATCAATCTCAAAGACACCATTCACAGCAATAGCATTAAAATAAAAAACATTATTTAACGAAACAGAAATTCCATTGCTTGAAACAATATGTTGAAAACCAATATTCAGTAAACACGAAAAGGAAACTACACCCCTAACAATTGAAGGTGCATAATGAAAATTATTCAAAAACAGTACTAAGCCCGAAGGAAAAACTTATTTAAATACTCCTATAGCTTCAACAGCTGCATGTGCTCCATTGCCCACGTGCAGAAATTGTTCCCTATAGGCCAGTCTCCTTTCAACTCTAAACCCCTGTAGTGTATTGCAAATATGAATACCACATCCAGTATCGTATACCCAGGAATTTATTTTATGAGTTAATGAAAATAATTCAATCATGAAAAAGTTACCTGAAGTGCTGGATTTCCCAGCCTCAACCTTCATCTTTTTCACACACAACTCCTCAAGGTAGAGTGGACAGTTCCGCTTCCAGTGTCCTACCTCATGGCAGTGGTGACAAGCCTGATCCTTCTTGTTCGGATTCACCTTGTTCTTCTTAGGGTTATACTGCTTGGGCATAGGTTGATAGGCCATAACTTGTTTACCCTTGTCAACCTTACCCTTACCCTTTTTATTCGCCTGCGGTTTTGGCTTTTGAATCCTACCTCCTTATACAGTTAATACCTGAGGAGTAGGTGCCTTTTTTGGTAAACCCTTTTCATAATCCACGAGCATTACGTACAATTCCGTAACTCTCTTCCCCGAGCAATGCATGTTGTAGTTCTGAAAAAAAACCCTTAAAATCCTTGTTCAAGGACCTATTGATTAGGTTCACACACACATTCTCAGGGTAAACATAGTTGATCTGATGTAGTTGGTCCATGTACATTTTTATTTCCAACACATGATCACGAACAGGTTTACCTTCCCCCTGCTTGCAGCTGTGTAATTGATCGATCAAATCATACAATTCAACTGCAGGTGGCTTCTCATAAGTCTTTTTGAGTTCTTCCAGCATATCTTTAGGAAAATAGTTCTCAAACTGCTTTTGCAACTTGGGAACCATACTTCCGAGCATCAAGCACGCAACTTCATTGTGCTTTTCGAACTCCAATCTCCAAGCTTCTTTGACATCATCAGATTCAGTTTCAGCTGGTTCTTGGGGACAAGGCTTAGTCAAATATTCCAGCTTTTTGGACACTCTCAAGACAATCCTGAGTGACCTATGCCAGTCATTGAAATTTGGGCCAGTCAATTTTTCCCTTTCAAAGTGACTTTTGAAAGCGGAACTTAGTATAGCGTTATCGGGTTGAGCCATTTCTACAGAAAAAGTTCAAATATTAGTATTCTAATAATACAATTTTTCAAGAAAAGAAAATTACCCAGGAAATATTCATATAACCATTTAATCTTCTGGAAAACTAGGATCCAAATTTTCATAGTTTCACTACATCAGTTGATCTGCTAGTAGTGAAAGTACAAAAGATGATAATCTGTCGTACAATAATCGGCAAACAATTTCCGACTCCTAGATCATTATGGGAATTACATTTGCCAAATACAATTTGCAAAGTAAGCATGTTTCTTCCCATCTCATGCCTTAAGTTTTAAGGTCTCACTTACAACTTAATTAAGTCGTCTAATTTAGAAACTGCAAATTCTCCATTACTGGTCTCACGCATAATGGAAATTTACCTTGTCATTAATATCTAGGCAAGGTCTCACTTACGCTAAATATTAACTCCAAGTGTTCCTTATAATTAGATAGCATGGACTTAAATTTTAGTTTATTTATTTTGATGTGACAATCAAAATATGTACGAAGAAGCATGCACACATCTTCGTATCCTAAGTTTTCAAAACATTTTTATTTACCAATTAGGCTAAGAGTTAAACCAACAAAGTTTTAATTGAGGTATTGGGTTCACCAATCAAAGAATTACCTACAATTATCGCCCACTATATCCTACTGCTGCATGAGTCAAAAGACCCAAGTTATTCGGATAATTACCACAAAAGTGGCGCGTGGAATTGAGGTCAATTCACCCTTAAGATGATTTTGTACAAAAAAAAATAGCATTACTTGGTAGCTCCAATTAGACGCACAAAGGAGCGGAGAGACAAACGTCCGCCCGAAGGCTAATTAAAAACGCGTCTCTTTCGGATGACAATTTAATGTCAAGCCTCCTTATACCCCTCTTATAGTTTGTCTAAACTGGGTGAGCCGTTCACACTATTGGTACAAAACTCATCACTCAATCAAAAGTTTATGATTCTAAGTCTTAAAAGAAAAAGTATGTTATAAACTATAATATTGCTAGTCTCGCCTGGGAGCAAATTACCGTGCGAAGCGAACCACTGTCGGCACATAAGACTTTGCAATATATAATTTATCACATCAAGGTTTCATAGTTATTAGGTCAATTTATTTTCTATTCGAAAAATTGCCCTCTTTTTGCTTACAATTCAACATATAATTTAAACAAAAAAACAAGTAATTTAATGTAGCATATTCAATAACATATAACACATAAATTGTGTGATTTGGCCAATTTGTTTTAGAGAGAGAAGGAGGAGAAATGGGAACTTAGAGAGAGAAATGGAAGTTGTATTAGGTTAAATGTGAAAGAGTTCCAACCCTCTCCCTTGGAGGAGAGGGGTATTTATAGTACTAACTAGGTTGCCCCTCGAGGGCTGTGGAGTGAGCTGACAGTGGGTAAAGACCCGACCCAACTCTACAAATACTAATATAACTAAACTAATAATAATAATACTAATACTTCTACGAGCTACTTTATACTAAATAGATACTCGGGGTGACCGAGTCTTCACACGAATATTTATATTCCTAACAATCTCCCCCTAAGGGAGGTCACCCCGGGAATAATATTATGAATTCTAGCATTCTATTACATGATTGTAAATTCCTAGCTCGTAGTCTTGATTCTTCAAAGTCATGAAACTTTGCACTTTCAGCAGTAAACTCTTTTGACGACTGATCTTTTGTCTTGGATGATCTTTGAAGATTCTTCGATGATATCATCCAACATATGTCTTCTAGTCATCTTGTTTCAGCATCGTTTCTGTGTGAAGTTGTGATCTTTGAGCATTCTTTGAGATCATCAGTCACCGTAAATCTCCAAGCTCATCCGTTGTAATATTGCCTTCATGTGATATGTTGTGACCGTTGAACTCGCATGCTCACACTTTTCTGAATCATGATAGCTATCATCAGAGTTGCAGAAGCTGTGTTGTAGGTCTTTCATCTATCATGATGTCTTTGATAATGAATTGGAAGTGTGAGCATGGAGTGTGGATTGACACGTCTCTACTGGAATCAGGAACCACCATCACCATCTTTATATGAATCTGAAATAAAACAGTTAGCAATAAAGTTGGAGAACGAATATGGCTTTGTCATTCGTTCGGTGTGGTTGGATTAACCTTCGGTTCCGTGAGGACCGACCTGTGATCAGGTAGAATCCTCTTTAAAGAAGATTCTCCTTGACAGGAATTTCCAGCTTGTTGTAGGGAATCATCCAAAGAGTTACCATAGGAATCACTCTACAAAGCATGTTCTCATACCGGAACGTCTCAAAGCAGACAGCACGGTAGAGTGAATCAGTGAATTGAATACCCACTGATTGATGAGAAATTGATTATAAAAATCACTCGCGTGTCACTAGATAAACATTTTATGCAACACGACGAGGGTTTTATACATTGAATCACATTTCTGTCATAAACACTTTTGTTTGAAAATTTTCACAATCAATGTGCTCGAAACTCAATTGGTGAGCACATTGAAAGGTTTTCCAAAAGCATCCGTCAATCCATTTCCTGGAACAAGATTGATTCAAAACAGAATCGCCTCATCGTTTCTTTCCAGTTGTCACAAGTTTGATCCATGAAGGATCTCACATGTCACCTACCAAGAGCTTGTTTGATGTTGGCTCTAGAAGGATTTCCATCTTCATTGTGAATACTTTCGTATCACTCGGATGTTCTGGCAATACCACAAGGATAATGCGTAGGACTCTTTAACATATATTTTCTTACTTTTCACGGTGTATGAAACAGCAAGCATATTGGAAGTGTGTCCTAATGAGATTTATGGATGATCTCTTGGCTCTAGACTCAATAGTGCATTTTGATTTAGTGATCGGAGGCTGGAGAGGACTGCCACCTTTTCAATATCGTCTAACTCGGAGTGAGAGAGACGATAGAAATGTATTGATCTCCGTGACAAATGAAACAAGAGTCCTTTGAGGGACCTTGAGTGGCTAGGGAGGGTTGTGCAGCGTATCACTGGGTCCATGATACTTTGTCTTCAATGTCAGCAATCAACTTAGTGATTCTGACAGCATATGTATTGACCCGGTTTCTGCCTAAAGTGTAAGGAGGGCTTCTTTCTTTTCACCCTTTATCTTTACATTTCTTTTTCATTCTTCAACCCCTTCAGCGCTTACCGAGACTTCATCACTAGCACCTTGTTGGGTTTGTTCCAGTACTAGCTCCATCTCAGTCGGCACTCTTCCCTTATTCACACTTTTCTCCTTTTTAATCATACCTAAGGACTTCTACACTAACTAGTGGATTGTCCCTGGGTAGAACCCTCCGGCTCTGGCGGGATCGTGGGAACTTATACCTAACCTTACCATCCTTATAACTCCAGTACATTAAATAAAGTGGTCGGTCTTTGGTGTTCTTCCATAATTGCCATCACAAATCATTTGCAATCATTTGCTCCCCTCAATATATGCATCGATATACGAAAGAGTTTAGCACATATGGGAGAGACTACACTTGAGTCCAAAAGATCACATTTTTATCAGATTTTCATATTTAAATCACATTCTCTCCCCCGATCAAAAATTTCAAACCATTTGAGATTTATGATCCCAATTGATTTAAATATGTTTAGAAAATTTGGGAGAAAATGTGGTCAGGTTTAACAAATATTCTAATTATGGAACATTATGATGCTCCCCCTCAATCAGTGAGGGAGAATGTTAGTGTCAGGTATGATAAGTTTGGAATATTTTGAATTTAACAAAAATCATACACTGACACATAGCAACAAGTTTCATAAAATCCACTGCTTATTCGGTAAAAAGTAACATGTTTTGATGATATAGAATTTTGAAAATCATCACTCTCCCCCTCAATCGATGAACCGTCTTCTATTGGAATAGATGTAGTCATTGATTGAGTGATAGATTTTTATGAAAAATTCAATTCTGATTGATATTCAAAAATTATGGTACCACCAAGTTTTCATACAAATACTTTCCTGAAGAATCATAGATTGGAAAGTACTTGCGATGTAAAGAAGACTTCTCTTCTTATACGAGGAATGATGCACTGAAACGTACATTAAATCGAAGAAACATGGATATAAAGTAATCCATGCCCAGGTGAGCATCACCCAGTTGGAGGAACAGCCGTCTTTTTGGTGACATGCTTTCCCCATAATAATGCACGGGTTGCAGTCTGAAGTAACTGCAAGCCGATTAGACATGTTTTAACCAGTTAATATTAACTTCTGCTCGAGCTTCATTTAAAGACCCGTGTCATTATTGAATGACATTTATAGGACCGTAAATGTTATCGATAAACAGAAGACATGCCTAGAAGAACTATTTTTGGTATTTTTTTTGTTTTTCTGATTTTTAGGGTTTTTATAGGTTTTATATTTTTCTATTTTCTTTTTTTTAAGATATATACAAATATATACAAGGATATGTGAAGAAAATTCCTTTACTCCTCATTTTCTTCTTGAAGACACTTGAGGGTTTCAGGTGTCAAACTCTTCATGCCAAGTCGCGGGAGAATAAATTGAAACCGTTCTCTAGGAAGTGCCTTGGTGAAGATATCAACCAACTGAAACTCCGTCCTCACGAAGTAGAGTTCAACAATCCCTTTCTCAACCTGCTCCCTTATGAAGTGATGCCTGATATCGATGTGCTTTGATCGGGAGTGTTGGACATTGTTGCAGCAAAGAGCGATAGCACTTTTGTTGTCACAATACAGAGGAATCTTGTTGTATGCAAAACCATAGTCTGATAGTTGTGATCTCATCCATAGGATTTGAGCACAACACGCAGACATGGCAATGTATTCAGCCTCTGTGGAAGATATAGATGTACTCATTTGCTTTTTAGAAGTCCAGCTAACCAACTTTTCTCCCAAAAACTTAGCACCTCCCGAAGTACTTCAACGAGTATCTTGACACCCCGCCTGGTCCGCATCTGCATAAGCCGTGAGTTCCATTGCGGTGTCCTTAGGATACTAGAGACCCATGTGAACAGTGCCTTGAAGATATCTGAAGACCCTTTTTACCGCTTCCAGATGCTTTTTGGTAGGCTTGGACTGGTACCGAGCACACATACATACTGCGAACAAGAGATCTGGCCTACTAGCGGTGAGGTACATTAAGGATCCAATCATGCTTCTAAACTTAGTTTGATCAACCGGGATCCCAGAGAGGTCTTCATCCAACTTCGATTTCTCAACCATAGGAGTGTCAATAGGATCACTTGAATCAAATCCAAACTTCTTCAATATTTCATTTGCATATTTGGATTGATTAATGAAGATGCCTCCGGAACTTTGAGAAATTTGCAAACCTAAGAAAAATGACAGTTGTCCCAACATCGACATTTGGAACTTAGAGCTCATCTTCTTTGAAAACCGATCACATTCACTAGGATCCGAAGAGGCAAAGATAATGTCATCTACATATATCTGAACGTGAAGTAGATGTTTGCCCGATTTCCTGGTGAATAGCGTAGGATCAACAACACCTTTGGAGAATCCGTTTGCCAGAAGAAACTTAGACAACGTATCATACCACGCCCTAGGTGCCTGCTTCAAGCCATAGAGGGCCTTCTTCAAGCGATAGACATGAGTAGGATGATCAGGGTCCACAAATCCTTCGGGTTGACTCACATAGACTTCCTCTTTCAAGTCACCATTCAAGAATGTTGTCTTAACATCCATCTGGTAGACTATCATATTCTGACTGGCTGCATTGGCGAGGAAGATTCTGATGGCTTCAATTCGAGCAACCGGAGCAAACGATTCTTCAAAGTCTATGCCCTCTTCTTGTCTATACCCCTTTGCTACAAGTCGTGCCTTATTCTTCAGAACATCACCGTGCTCATCAAGTTTTACTTTGAAGATCCACTTCAGAGCAATAATCATTACACACTCTGGAGGAGGCACTAATTCTCATACTTCAAGTCGATCAAACTCATGAATTTCATCTTGCATAGCATTAAACCAACAGTCTTTGGACATGGCTTCTTTGAAGTCTTTTGGCTCGACTTTGGATAGTACAGAATTGAAGAAGCACCACAATGCATCAGTAGCAAGTTGCTTTCACGTGGATACTGAACGAGAAGGATTACCAATGATGTTATCAATTGGATGATCATTGGTCCATTTTCTGAGATGATCATGTGGTTGAGGGTATTGAACAGATGTCACCGTGTTGAGATCTCCTGAAGAAGATGTATCAGTGGAAGACTCAGGAGCAAATACATTTTCAAATGGAACATCATCAACAAAAGCAAAAGTGTTGGGCTATAAAGTCAAAGTACTGCTACATGAAGAAAGTCAAAGTACTGCTACATGAAGAAAGTCAAAGTACTGCTCGATAAAAGTCAAAGTACTGCACAAGATGAAGGACTGTTATGCAAAATAATGTTTAACGAATATTGTATTATTCTAGAACATTCCTAAGTTGTTATTAGATTAGAGTTAGAATTACTTGTCGTTCAAGTATTGTAAACCGACTAGGGTTTTCCTTGTGCCTATAAAAGGACCCTAGGTTGGCATTAGACGTATGAGATTTTACATACAATTTAGAGAAAAGTATTAGTCGATTATTAGAGTATTAGCGATTAGAGTTTGTTTAGTGAATCTGTGTATTATAAGCAGGTTCAAGTTATTAATAAAATCGTTAAAGTTTAGAGTAATTCTTCTTAGCTTTGTTAAAGTAGTTTCCGCATACTCAACAAAGTATATCAGTGTTTCACTATTAACAGTTTTGGATTTATCCAAGGTTGTTAAACCTTAAACAAGCTACAAGTTAGTTTGGTCAGAGTATATCGATCCAACAAGTGGTATCAGAGCTTGTGTGGAGACTCTGATTAAGAAGAAACCCTTAAAACCGATTTAACAACAAACCCTAAATGATGACAACTGAAGTTGCACCAATCCCATCCATCACCTCACTCAGAATTCCTATCATCAAGAAGGGAGAATATGATCTCTGGAGCATGAAGATGAGGCAGTACCTTGCTATTACAGACCATGCTCTATGGGATGTGATTGTCAATGGTAATGTTGTTCTTGACGAACCTGTAGAAGTTGAAGGACAACCTAAACCACCTAAACCAACCTTGCCAGCAGCTACAAAGAGAAATCAAGATAAGGCTCTCAACATACTGCTGTCTGCTATTCCTGATGGTCACCTACTAAAGTTCCATGATGCTAAGGATGCAAAGCAATTGTGGGCTGCGATCAAGAGAAGATTTGGAGGTAATGATGCTTTTAAGAAGATGCATAGAAACTTATTGAAGCAGCAGTTTGAAACTTTCACTATTGGGGAAAGAGAAGGTGATGCGTGGTTTTGTAACCTTACAACAGGTTTTACCTCTCGAGGGATCTCAAGAGGCTTACAACCCCACCAGGCAGTGTACCTGACCGATGTAGTATAGTGTAGTGGTAAGTACGGGGGATTGATCGTTCTCCACAGGGAATAGTGTTCGTTAGGTATGAAAGACTACTCTAATTAGGTCTAAGGGTTGAGGAAGATTCTTTTTATGTTTTTATAATTTTTTTATGAAAGCAAGTAAAATCTCGGGTTTGAAAGAGTGGGCGGAATTAGTTGCTAGTCAACTAACCCAAAAGTACTACGGATGCAAATAAAATAAATAACTGAAAATAAAATGTGGTGAGAAACTTATGTGTAGAGAAATGTGTTTACTTAGATTTCCTTACTCCCTAACTATCTTTTACCGGTTAATTAGTGTGTATTAGTCGCGTGGATGACGGGTGTATTCCTTAATACTATTTGTGGGGTGGCGTACGTACTTCCCCAACTCTACAAGCTCCTACTTCACTCCTATGTCGAGCCGGCTAGGAAGCTCCTAACATGGGATCACTAGAATTCGCTTGTGCATTAAATACAACCATAAAAACCTTTAGTACGCATTTGGTTCATGTTTCTTAAGACGTTCAAGCAAGTTACCGAATAGGAAGTTAGCCAGTTTTCTTAAGCCTAACATAGATAAACCATCATCCAATACAACTAACAACACCTAATAACCAATAATCAATAGCTAGGTTTCATTAGATCTAAGCAAACACAAGATAAATTTAGCCTAACATGTTAATCAAAAGACAAGAATAAGATAAAATCAAACAACACATAGACATATTGAATGATTAATCGATAACTTATCTTCAATGTAACATGGAAGATCTCAAGGCAAAAAGCCTTGAAAAAGAAGCTAAAATCGTCTTAGGGTTTTCTCCCAAAATTCCACACACTAAGCTCTCCTCTAATGACAAAAAATTAGAAAACTATATATAGATTTTTGGATCTGACGGCGTCACGTTATGGAGTGTGACGCCGTCACCTCGCCGCTTCTAGGGTTCCCGGATGACCTTCTTGACGCCGTCCCTCTTTAGCTCTTCCAAAATCCATTCTGGCTTATCAAGGCTTGACGCCGTCGAACCTTGAACGTGACGCCGTCCCCTTTTGATTTAAGCCGTGACGCCCTTGATCAAGTTAAAGCATGACGCCGTCAGAATTCACATGCTATTTTCACTGGCTTATCATGAGTAAATTTCACGTCCAACTTTTCTTGCCAAGGCATGACGCCGTCCAGGGTAAATTGTGACGCCGTCAAAGGTAACTTTTAGCCGATTTTTGAGACTTTGCCGTTTTCTTCACTTTTATGCTCCAAAAACGTCCAAAATGCCTCCTTTTCCAGATTTCTCCTCAAAAGTACCTAAAATGACAAAAGGAACGATTTAGGGCGATATTTGATCAAATAAATACGATTTAGGGCTTAAATGACCCCTTAAAAGCGGTACACTTTTCGCTTCATCAAATACCCTTACACTTGAGATTTGCTTGTCCTCAAGCAAATGCGCTTTTATTCTAATCAAAATACAAGTTAGGGGTCATTTAATGCAAACATAAAAGTAATTACAACAAATAATCGTTCCACTTCAATCATAATAAGCACGGAGATTATAAACTAGCACCTCACAAGTAGTGTTTAGATACTCACATCTCTCAAGTGTTATCAAAATAAATCTCATAAATGAAAACGGATAATATCTCTCACTACCTGTCATAGCAAATAGATTACCATAGGCTTGGGAAAGGATCGAAAACCACCTCCACTAGGCGTAAGCACCAAAGATAAACTATCAAAGAGGGCTTTTAAATGGGTTATAACGTTAGGTGTAGGGAAAAGGAAAACACGGTTTTGTTGGATACGGGATATTTTACTGGTGGCGAGTTAAAGATCTTGATCAATTACATGTACTATACAATGTTGCTAAGCCAAGACTAGACTCAATCTTAAGCTAAAAATGAAATAACAAAAACAAAAACATAAAACAAACATAAAATGAAACGGGATGGTAGTCCGTATGTTTTTTTTTTTTTTTTTTTTTTTTTTCTATTTTCTCTTTTTTTTTTTTTTTTTTTTTTGTATTTTTCTTGATTTTTCGATTTTTTTTTTTTTTTTTTTTTTTTTTTCATACACTTTTGCCCTACCATCCAAAATAATACATCATAGAGGCATTGCATCCCCCTTACACTTGATCTTTTACATAACTTTACAATTACTATTCTAATGACTCGAATTAAGATAATTGAAAAACTTGGAGTACTTTTAAAATATTTAGCACATATGGGGGTAATAAATGATGTTCTTCCCCATTACTCCATTACACTAGTACTTTACCCATGAGTCCCAATCGTCCCAAAACAATATGTACAAGGATATGACTCGACTTAGCAACCATGTAATCAACTAGATAATTAACTTGGGTTTAAACAAATGTTGTAACAATAATGCACTAAAAATGAGTGCATACAAGGTAGGCTAAGGCGATTTGGGTGTACATTTTAGTGGGGTGTAACAAATTCTTCCTTTAAGTAAAATGCTTAAAGGTCGAAACGAAAAGATAGGCTCTGAGGGGTGTACTAGGGGTATCGTGTACTAAAAATGAGTACAACGCAAAGGGGTGTGGGAGAATTACTTGACCAATGTAGCCAAAGTAATTATAACAAAAACAGGTGTAAAACAATGGGTTAATCCTAATGCCTCTTATCATGTAGTAAATCTAACTACACGAATGTAGTCTCACTTGTGGCCTTGGAATGGTCCTAACGCAAGTTCTAGAATCTAAGTGCTACCGGTACACACATCATAGCATAAATGCTTTTCCTACCAATTCTAGGGGCGAACCTCACATATTTGGGGGTGGAAAATTTTTTAGTGGTACGGTTTTTGTGCTAGTCATATAACTCCTATCCGTGAGACGCTCATTAAGATCAAAGTTTCACTCCTACATGTTGTAAAAAATTTTAAATTTGGCACTAAAATTACCTTAACAAGTATTTCTCTCAGTTTTATTACACATCTACTATTAAACAAACAAAAATCAAGCGCAATTGTATTCTCTAAAATCGTACTTTGACCCTCCCCTTACACTTAAGATGAACATTGTCCCCAATGTTCAAATAACAAGATGTAAAAGAAAAAAGTAAAAGAATGAAATCAAATACTCCCCTGATTCGCTTGGTGGATAATGAAATTACACGGTTAGATCTTCCTCCAAGGTAATGTTGAAGTTCCATGACTAATGCATCGCCATAAGCTTGATTCCATAAACATCTCCTTGTCCAAAATAACCTGTTAAACCTGAGAAAACAAACACGAAAACCTGCATAACATCGGCGGGAAAAATCTATATATAAGGATATAATGCTTGTGGAATGATAATTTTGCAGATTCCTGGAGATTATAAGTTGGAGATTTAATAAAAACTTTTTATGAAAACAAAACTTTCAAAAATTTCTGAAAATTAAATCTGACGCCGTCAGGTTATAAACCCTGACGCCGTCAGAAATGACCTGACAAAAATTTTCATTTTAAGTTTCCGGAAAATTTCTGGAAAAACCTTTACCTTACTTCCTGGAAATCCTGCAAAACATCATTATGACTCGATACAAGCATTTGACTCAAACAAATACTAATATGTATGCTAATTTATTATTATTATGATTCATGTTCATTTGTGTTCTAATAAACCGATTTAGATTTCCCTTACACTTAACTTTTGCAAAATACCTTTATATGTAGTTAAGACGAAGTTAAAAACAAAATAAAGCATTTTCACAAATTACTTTTGAACATGAATCAATACTAATAAAAATTAAACACACATACGGAAACAAATAAAATCAAACAAACAAATAAATAAACACACAAAGCAAATAAAACAAATAAAGCTTGGGTTGCC
Source organism: Artemisia tridentata subsp. tridentata (assembly GCA_021014915.2). Taxonomy (NCBI): domain Eukaryota; kingdom Viridiplantae; phylum Streptophyta; class Magnoliopsida; order Asterales; family Asteraceae; genus Artemisia; species Artemisia tridentata. The sequence goes on from CP139504.1 coordinate 117,096,479, forward strand.
TCCCAAGAAGCGCTTTTCTTTATTAACGAGTCTTGTAGCTAGACTCAAAGTCACTCTACCTAGGATCGCTTATGCTCACGTATCCGAGTGTGAGCCATCTAATTGTTGCCTCATCTTTCTTGTATTCATCATTTAGCTCCAAACATCCATGATAGTATCTTTTATTTTTCTCATGTGGATATTTGAGCCCCTTCCTCTTATCATTCTCACTTAACAAGTCGATAGGCATAATTCTATTGCAAGATTCAATGGGGTAGTTCTTAAACCTAGGATGTGCTCGGGGCATTTGATAGACAAAATCTTCATCCCCATCCGAGAATGTAATTAACCCGTCCACAAGTTTTTCGTCAAGGTTGGTCAACCTTTTGAAGGGTTCTCCAAAAATGACTTGGGTTAATTTGTTATCAATGAATTCTCCTAAGTTCTCCATAACCATAAAATCCACCAAATACACAAAACTTCCAACGAATACGTGTAGTGGCTTAGTCCTAGCAACGATGTTATCACCTTGATATTCTAGCTCATCTACCATGATTTTATTATAATTAGCGCGAGAGATAATGTTCATAGGCAAAGATGAGTTAAGATAAGCATAAAAATCATGATAACCAATCTTACACGGAAATTGCATGTTAAAGAGGCTATCCTTTTCGATCTTAGTCTTAGGGTCAACATACTTAAAGGGATCAATTTCCTCTTTTCCCCATTCCTCGTTAACTACTTCTCCATCATCAGCATCCTCATCGGAGTCTGAATAGTAAAATGGACTAACATAGTCATTCTCATGGTCAGACTCCTCCATCTCAGAATTATTACCAAAGTGGTGGTTGGGTGAAAGGTTGTTGTTTGCTACTATGGGGGCGGGAACGGGTAGTTGAAAATTTGCACGGCGAAAAACACGAATAACAGGGATCAAATGACCAATGTTACTCATGAGGTAAGTGGAAGGTATCACAAACAAAAGTACAAAGAAATAAGATAGACTAAAGAAAACCTAGAAAAATAAAATAAAAATCTCACTAGAAAGGAATCTAGTGAGTAGACCTAATAGAAATAAAAATTCAACCTAAACAATAACTATTCCCCGGCAGCGGCGCCAAAAACTTGATGCGTGGTTTTGTAACCTTACAACAGGTTTTACCTCTCGAGGGATCTCAAGAGGCTTACAACCCCACCAGGCAGTGTACCTGACCGATGTAGTATAGTGTAGTGGTAAGTACGGGGGATTGATCGTTCTCCACAGGGAATAGTGTTCGTTAGGTATGAAAGACTACTCTAATTAGGTCTAAGGGTTGAGGAAGATTCTTTTTATGTTTTTATAATTTTTTTTATGAAAGCAAGTAAAATCTCGGGTTTGAAAGAGTGGGCGGAATTAGTTGCTAGTCAACTAACCCAAAAGTACTACGGATGCAAATAAAATAAATAACTGAAAATAAAATGTGGTGAGAAACTTATGTGTAGAGAAATGTGTTTACTTAGATTTCCTTACTCCCTAACTATCTTTTACCGGTTAATTAGTGTGTATTAGTCGCGTGGATGACGGGTGTATTCCTTAATACTATTTGTGGGGTGGCGTACGTACTTCCCCAACTCTACAAGCTCCTACTTCACTCCTATGTCGAGCCGGCTAGGAAGCTCCTAACATGGGATCACTAGAATTCGCTTGTGCATTAAATACAACCATAAAAACCTTTAGTACGCATTTGGTTCATGTTTCTTAAGACGTTCAAGCAAGTTACCGAATAGGAAGTTAGCCAGTTTTCTTAAGCCTAACATAGATAAACAATCATCCAATACAACTAACAGCACACTAATAACCAATAATCAATAGCTAGGTTTCATTAGATCTAAGCAAACACAAGATAAATTTAGCCTAACATGTTAATCAAAAGACAAGAATAAGATAAAATCAAACAACACATAGACATATTGAATGATTAATCGATAACTTATCTTCAATGTAACATGGAAGATCTCAAGGCAAAAAGCCTTGAAAAAGAAGCTAAAATCGTCTTAGGGTTTTCTCCCAAAATTCCACACACTAAGCTCTCCTCTAATGACAAAAAATTAGAAAACTATATATAGATTTTTGGATCTGACGGCGTCACGTTATGGAGTGTGACGCCGTCACCTCGCCGCTTCTAGGGTTCCCGGATGACCTTCTTGACGCCGTCCCTCTTTAGCTCTTCCAAAATCCATTCTGGCTTATCAAGACTTGACGCCGTCGAACCTTGAACGTGACGCCGTCCCCTTTTGATTTAAGCCGTGACGCCCTTGATCAAGTTAAAGCGTGACGCCGTCAGAATTCACATGCTATTTTCACTGGCTTATCATGAGTAAATTTCACGTCCAACTTTTCTTGCCAAGGCATGACGCCGTCCAGGGTAAATTGTGACGCCGTCAAAGGTAACTTTTAGCCGATTTTTGAGACTTTGCCGTTTTCTTCACTTTTATGCTCCAAAAACGTCCAAAATGCCTCCTTTTCCAGATTTCTCCTCAAAAGTACCTAAAATGACAAAAGGAACGATTTAGGGCGATATTTGATCAAATAAATACGATTTAGGGCTTAAATGACCCCTTAAAAGCGGTACACTTTTCGCTTCATCAGAAGGTCTTGATGCTGCCTATGACAGATTCCAAAATCTACTTAGTATGCTAGAACTGTATGGAGCAGAGGTATCCGTTGAAGATGCAAACTTGAAGTTCTTAATGAGTTTGCCATCTGTCTGGCATGTGGTTGCTACTATGATTAGAGGACAACCTGGATTGGATTCTATGGACTTTGATGATCTCTACAATAATTTGAAGGTGTACGAGCAAGAGATGAATGGTCACAGTTCTCAGAAAACTCACAACATAGCTTTTGTGTCTTCTGAAAACAGAAGCAGTACTTCTACTAAAAGTACTGCTTATCCTTCTCAAAGTACTGTTGGTGATACACAGCATGTTTGCACAACCACTACTACCACCACCCCATCACCAACAAACAACACCAACTCTGATGATGTTGTATGTTCCTTCTTTGCTCAACAAGCCACTCTACCTGTTACCTATCAAGAGGACTTGTTGCAGATTGAAGAAGATGCTTTAGAGGAGATTGACATAAGATGGTCATAAAAAATAATTAAAAAGTCAAAAAAATGTTTTTCTTTTTCTCAAAATTTTATTTTATTATCTAGAATATAGGAAAATTATTTTCATAATTTTAGGGCTTAGAATTTAGAAATTCACTTTTAATTGCATTTTTAAATTTCGTCGCGTAACGTTTTTAAATTTCAAATTGCATTTTTAGATAGTATGCTTAGCTTAATTGTTTCCATAGCTTAATTAGTTGTTTTTCATTTATATTTCATATTTGTAGTGTAAAAACCAAATCAATCACTCACTTTTTCACATTCACTTCACGAATCACGATCCCGAATCACAATTCCATTCAATCTTCGTCGGGACAAACGACTCGGGTTTTGCATATTTCTTGTGCAATTCCTTAGACTACAATCGACTATATCAAAATAATGGCGCCGCTGCCGGGGAAGGTTGAAGTGAATTCGTGAATTTGTTTCTCGATTCGTGTTTTGAAGACCCTTCCCTCGGAAGTTCTTTGTTTTTTATAAAAATAAAAATACAAAAAGAAAATAAAACACTTTTCCTAAAGTGTTTTCAAAAATACAAAAATAAAATAAATCCTCACTTTTCTTCAAAAGTGTTGTAAACCATTCCGAATAACAACAAAAGAGATCGTGAAGTTAAACGTTTCTCGGATTATTTCTTTACTACAACCTATACACGGGGTTTAAGGATGGTCTTGACATTAAATTGCAGACCGAAAGAGGTGGGTTTTTAATCAGCTTACGAGCGGACCTTTGCTTCTCCGCCACGCTGCGCGTAGTTTTGAAAGAAACGAGTTCGGTTGATCAACGATCACCAAAAATATAATAATTCTAATTTTTCCTATATAAAAATCCAAAAATATTTTCTTTTCAAATTTGGTTTTCCTTTTTATTTTTGTTTTTGGTGTATGCACACCCGTTCTTCTTCTTCTAACCCTCTTCTTTCACCACTCTCTAATCCCGAGAGAATCATTCGTCACAACCACCGTGTTAATTTCTCAACCGTTGAGGAAATGGACCAACACGATCAACACCCGCCGATGGGTGGAGATAATCACAACCAAGGGCAAGCTCCCGATCTCCGCACTATGCAAGAGTTACTCCAATGTCCCACCGTGGGATACGGAGACGCTATTGTTATACCCCCGATTCGAAACACAAACTTTAAACTCGAAACCGGTTTAATTCAACTTGTCACGGGAAATCAATTTCATGGTTTTGATCGGGAAGATACTCACAATCACATCCGATGGTTCAACAAATTAACCTCAACACACTACCATAAGGATGTCCCTCACGACACTATCAAATTGATGTTATTCCCATTTTCCATCGAGGGGGCAGCCCGAATTTGGCTCAAGAAAGAACCCCCTCAATCAATCCATACTTGGGAAGATCTCGTCCATAAATTTGTGAACTATTTCTTTCCTCCGTCTAAAATGACCAATGCTAGGAATGAAATCACAAATTTCCAACAACGATTTGATGAGAATTTCGGTGAGGCATGGGAACGATTTAAGGATCTCCTACGGAAATGCCCACATCACGGTTTCTCGGAATTGCGTTAAATCGATACGTTCTACAATGTTTTAACTCAATCAGATCAGGATTCACTCAACGCAGCCGCCGGTGGCAATATCTTGAGTCGAATGCCGAAAGAAATTCTGTTAATTATCGAGAACAAATCTAAGGTGCCTACCTCAAGGAACAAACCGGTTGTTTCTAAGGTAAGTACCCAAGCTTCTAGCAGTGATGCTAAGATCGACAAGCTTGCAGATATGTTCGAAGCTTTCCTTCTTTCAAAACAAAAGAAACAATCTTCTCAACCCGCTCAAGTCAAAGCGGTGCAAGAGAATTGCGTTATATGTGGTGGTCCCACATCACGGTTTCTCGGAATTGCGTTAAATCGATACGTTCTACAATGTTTTAACTCAATCAGATCAGGATTCACTCAACGCAGCCGCCGGTGGCAATATCTTGAGTCGAATGCCGAAAGAAATTCTGTTAATTATCGAGAACAAATCTAAGGTGCCTACCTCAAGGAACAAACCGGTTGTTTCTAAGGTAAGTACCCAAGCTTCTAGCAGTGATGCTAAGATCGACAAGCTTGCAGATATGTTCGAAGCTTTCCTTCTTTCAAAACAAAAGAAACAATCTTCTCAACCCGCTCAAGTCAAAGCGGTGCAAGAGAATTGCGTTATATGTGGTGGTCCCCATCCTTATTATGATTGTCAAGCTACCGATAGCCAAGTTTGCAATGCTACCGTAGCAGCAGCAAACTACAATCAGAATCAAGGATTTCGTCCTCAAAATGCTAGTAACATAATGGGACCACCCGGTTTTCCACCCGTTCAAAACAACCAAAACAGTTTTCCTCAAACCAACCAAGGTTACAATCAAAATCAAAGCTTCAACCAAAATCGTGGAAACAATTATCACGCTCAACCGCAACAAGTCTATCAACCTCCTCCTCTACAAGTTGCACCTTCTCCTGAATTTGTGAGTTATATGAAAGCAACCGATGCTAGCATACGAAACATGCAACGACAAATCAACAATATGAGAACTGACTTTCGGAAGGAGATTGATACGATGATTTCCCGACAAACTAACGAGCTTAAGCACATGATGAGTGGATTTTTTCAGATGAATCAACCCTCACCCTCGGGTGCATCTTCTCTTCCTAGCAACATAATTGCTAACCCGAGGGGTGATATGAAAGCAATCACCACCAGGAGTGGTGTTTCATATGATGGACCCACGGCTCCGTCTACCGCTTCTTATCTTCCTCCCAAGGTAGTCGCCCGTGAGACCGAGGTGACAAAGGACACGGAACTTCCTACTAACAACGGAAGGACCGAAGACGTCCAACCTCCGGTTGTCCAGCCATCTGAACCTAAGGTTGTTTTTGAGCCCGAAGTAGCTCCTATAAAAGCAAAACTTCCTTATCCTTCGAGACTGAATGATCAAAAGCTCCGCGAAAAAGCTTCAAATCAAATGGAAAAATTCTACCAAATTCTCCAAGATTTGCATTTTGATATAAGCTTCATGGATGCTTTACTTCTGATGCCTAAGTTTGCTTCTACCCTCAAAGGTTTATTGAGCAATAAGGAAAAACTTTTTGAACTGGCAAAAACACCCCTGAACGAGAATTGCTCGGCGGTTCTCCTTAAAAAGCTTCCGGAAAAGCTTGGAGATCCCGGAAAATTCCTCATTCCTTGTGAATTTTCGGGAATGGTTGAATGCTACGCCTTGGCCGATCTTGGTGCAAGCATCAACCTAATGCCGTTGTTTGTATGGAAAAAACTTTCTCTACCCGAATATACCCCCACTTGCATGACCCTCGAGCTTGCGGACCGGACCATAACCCATCCACTTGGAATAGCCGAGGATGTCATTGTCAAGGTGGGGAAGTTCCATTTCCCCGCCGATTTTGTGGTGGTTGATTTTGATGCTGACCCCCGGATTCCTCTAATTCTCGGAAGATCATTTTTTAGGACCGGGCGGGCTTTGATTGATGTGTATGGAGAAGAAATAACTCTGCGGGTTGATAATGAAAAAGTCACATTTCAAATCAATCAGAACTCTAAACCGCTAACCACCAAAAGCAACGTTGCTGTGGTTAATCAAAAATCTGATCCAGTAATTGCTTCCAAAAGAAGTGATTCGATTCTCTCAAGATTTGCGGTTAAGAGTATGTCTGAAAAACGTGCCGAACTTAAATCTATGAAAATTGCACCCGGTTCAACCAAATGGTTTGAAAGTTGTTCCGCGGATGTTAAGAGTATTCTTGATGATGATGAATCAGATTCGGAGATCACAACGGAAGTGGTGGAAATTGCTAGCTCTAAGAGCACACCACTTGTCCCACCTCCGGAGCCGGTTTATCGTGTGGAGATTGTTGATTCCGTCTTTTCCGAATCTTCCCATCCTTCTCCTCCAATTGAGGGAAGTGATATCTCGAGGGAAGAGCTCGAGGTGTTGTCTGATGATGCTCCAATTTCGCCAGAAATTGTTGAGACCGATAGTGATCCCGGGGAAGATGTCTCGTTATTAAAAATGAAATTTGATGAACCATTATTTTCCCTTCCCCCGGAAGATGTTAATGAAAAGCTGCCTAAATCCATTCAAGTTGTTGATTCAAAATCAGGAGACCAAATGATGCGTGGTTTTGCAACCTTACAACAGGTTTTACCTCTCGAGGGATCTCAAGAGGCTTACAACCCCACCAGGCAGTGTACCTGACCGATGTAGTATAGTGTAGTGGTAAGTACGGGGGATTGATCGTTCTCCATAGGGAATAGTGTTCGTTAGGTATGAAAAACTACTCTAATTAGGTCTAAGGGTGAAGGAAGATTATTTTTTGTATTTTTATATTTTTATGAAAGCAAGTAAAATCTCGGTTTTTGAAAGAGTGGGCGGAATTAGTTGCTAGTCAACTAACCCAAATTACTACGAATGCAAATAAAATAAAATAACGAAAATGAAAAGGTTGGTAAAACTTATATGGAGAGAAATGTGTTTACTTAGATTTCCTTACTCCCTAACTATCTTTTACCGGTTGATTAGTGTGTATTAATTGCGTGGATGACGGGTGTATTCCTTAATACCAATCGTGGATGACGGGTGTATTCCTTAATACCAATCGTGGGGTGGCGTACGTACTTCCCCAACTCTATGAACTCCTACTTCACTCCTATGTCGAGCCGGCTAGGAAGCTCCTAACATGGGATCACTAGAATTCGCTCATGCATTAAATACAACCATAAAAACCTTAGTACGCATTGGTTCATGTTTCTTAAGACGTTCAAGCAAGTTACCGAATAGGAAGTTAGCCAGTTTTCTTAAGCCTAACATCGATGAACAATCATCCAATACAACTAATAACACACTAATAACCAATAATCAATAGCTAGGTTTCATTAGATCTAAGCAAACACAAGATAAATCTAGCCTAGCATGTTAATCAAAAGACAAGAACAAGATGTAATCAAACAACACATAGATATATTGAATGATTAAATAATCACTTATCTTCAATTAAACATGGGAGATCCAAGGGTATGAAAACCCTTAAAAATGGCAGAAATTCGTCTTTGGGTTTCTCCTCCAAAGTTACACACAATAAGTTCCACCCTAATGACAAAAAATTGCAAAACTATATATAGAGTTCAAGGGCTGACGGCGTCACGTTGTAGATCCTGACGCCGTCACCTCGCCGCTTTTAGGGTTCCCGGATGGCCTTCCTGACGCCGTCCCTCTTTAGACCTTCAAAATCCGTTCTGGCTTATCAAAGCTTGACGCCGTCAGAATATGGCTAGACGCCGTCCCTCTTTAGCTTAAGCCGTGACGACCTTGATCACATTAAAGGGTGACGCCGTCAGATTTTTCAAGCAAAATTCTCTGGCTTATCATGAGTAATTTTCATATCCATCTTTTTTTGCCAAGCCGTGACGCCGTCTGGGGAAATTCCTGACGCCGTCAAAGGTACTTTTCAGCCGATTTTGAGACTTTGTCGTTTTCTTCACTTTTATGCTCCAAAAACGTCCAAAATGCTTCCTTTTCCAGATTTCTTCTCAAAAGTACCTAAAATGACAAAAGGAACGATTTAGGGCAATATTTGATCAAATAAATACGATTTAGGGCTTAAATGACCCCCTAAAAGCGGTACACTTTTCGCTTCATCAAATACCCTTACACTTGAGATTTGCTTGTCCTCAAGCAAATGCGCTTTTATTCTAATCAAAATACAAGTTAGGGGTCATTTAACGCTAATATAAAAGTAATTGCAACAATTAGTCGTTCCACTTTAATCATAATAAGCACGGAGATTACATACTAGCACCTCACAAGTAGTTTTTAGATACTCACATCTCTCAAGTGTCATCAAAATAAATCTCATAAATGAAAACGGATAATATCTCTCACTACCTGTCATAGCAAATAGATTACCATAGGCTTGGGAAAGGATCGAAAACCTCCTCCACTAGGCGTAAGCACCTAAGATAAACTATCAAAGAGGGATTTTACATGGGTTATAACGTTAGGTGTAGGGAAAAGGAAAACACGGTTTTGTTGGATAAAGGATATTTTACTGGTGGCGAGTTAAAGATCTTGATTAATTACATGTACTATACAATGTTGCTAAGCCAAGACTCGACTCAATCTTAAGCTAAAAACAAAATAACAAAAACATAAAACAAACATAAAATGAAACGGGATGGTAGTCCGTATGTTTTTTCTATTTTTCTTTTTCTCTTTTTTTTTTTTTTTTTTTTTGTATTTTTCTTGATTTTTTTTTTTTTTTTTTTGATTTTTTTTTTTTTTTTTTTTTTTTTTGCATACACTTTTGCCCTACCATCCAAAATAATACATCATAGGGGCGTTGCATTCCCCTTAAACTTGAACTTTTACATAACTTTACAAATAACTATTCTAATGACTCGAATTAAGATAATCGAAAAACTTGGAGTACTTTTAAAATATTTAGCACATATGGGGGTAATAAATGATGTTCTTCCCCATTACTCCATTACACTAGTACTTTACCCATGAGTCCCAATCGTCCCAAAACAATATGTACAAGGATATGACTCGACTTAGCAACCATGTAATCAATTAGATAATTAACTTGGGTTTAAACAAATGTTGTCACAATAATGCACTAAAAATGAGTGCATACAAGGTAGGCTAAGGCGATTTGGGTGTACATTTTAGTGGGGTGTAACAAATTCTTCCTTTAAGTAAAATGCTTAAAGGTCGAAACGAAAAGATAGGCTCTGAGGGGTGTACTAGGGGTATCGTGTACTAAAAATAAGTACAACGCAAAGGGTGTGGGAGAATTACTTGACCAATGTAGCCAATGTAATTATAACAAAAACACAGGTGTAAAACAATGGGTTAATCCTAATGCCTCTTATCATGTAGTAAATCTAACTACACGAATGTAGTCTCACTTGTGGCCTCGGAATGGTCCTAACGCAAGTTCTAGAATCTAAGTGCTACCGGTACACACATCATAGCATAAATGCTTTTCCTACCAATTCTAGGGGCGAACCTCACATATTTGGGGGTGGAAAATTTTTTAGTGGTACGGTTTTTGTGCTAGTCATATAACTCCTATCCGTGAGACGCTCATTAAGATCAAAGTTTCACACCTAAATGTTGTAAAAATATTTAAATTTGGCACTAAAATTGCCCTAACAGGTATTTATCTCAGTTTTATTACACATCTACTATTAAACAAACAAAAATCAAGTGCAATTGCATTTTCTAAAGTATTGTACTTTTACCCCCCCCCCTTACACTTAAGATGAACATTGTCCCCAATGTTCAAATAACAAATGTAAAAGTAAATAAGGTAAAAGAATGAAATCAAATACTCCCCTGATTCGCTCGGTGGATGAAGAGGTATCATGGTTAAATCTTCTTCCAAAGTAATGTTGAAGCTCCATGACTAATGCATCGCCATAAGCTTGATCCAACAAACATTTCCTTGTCCAAAATAACCTGTTAAGCCTGAGAAAACAAACACAAAAACCTGCATAACATCGGCGGGATAAACTCTATATATAAGGATATAATGCTTGTGGAATGATAATTTTGCAGATTCCTGGAGATTATAAGTTAGAGATTTAATAAAACTTTTTATGAAAACAAAACTTTCAAAAATTTTCAGAAAATTAAACATGACGCCGTCAGGTTGTAAAGCCTGACGCCGTCAGAAATGATCTGACAGAATTCTCATGTTAAGTTTCCGGAAAATTTTTGGAAAAACCTATACCTTACTTCCTGGAAATCCTGCAAAACATCATTATGACTCGATACAAGCATTTGACTCAAACAAATACGAATATGTATGTTAATTTATTATTATTACGATTCATGTTCATTTGTGTTCTAATAAACCGATTTAGATTTCCCTTACACTTAACTTTTGCAAAATACCTTTATATGTAGTTAAGACGAAGTTAAAAACAAGATAAAGCATTTTCACAAAATTAGTTTTGAACATGAATCAATAATAATAAAAATTAAACATACATACGGAAACAAATAAAATCAAACAAACAAATAAATAAACACACAAAGCAAATAAAGCTTGGGTTGCCTCCCAAGAAGCGCTTTTCTTTATTAACGAGTCTTGTAGCTAGACTCAAAGTCCTTCTACCCTATGTAAGTGAGCTCGTCATCGAGGACGTCTTTAGGGTTAAGCTTGGATTGAAGTTTCCTATTGGTCCGCTTAGTACGATATATCTTTTCAAACTTCTCTCCATCCGGGTCATACAATGTCATCTTAATATGCCATGACCCATCTCCATCTTTGGGTGGTTTGTCCCAATCCCACTTATGATCATCTTCCTCACAAGTCCACTTATTCATTCCTAGGTTAATTGGCAAAACTCCTAGGAAATCAATCATCTTCCTAAAAACTAGAGAGTCTTCAAATGGATCCAATTCGGTGTCCCTAGCCAAGAGTTGTTCTACCGCATGTGTTCGGTTCACAAAGTCCTCTTCTAGGTAAAATGGGCGTTGGGGTCCTATGAAGTCTCTATCGATCCAAGGTCCATATCTAGATGGTCTCATATTTGATTCTAACCAATGTGGTGTTGGTTCCTCACTAGTATCATAGGCATGTTTCTTAACATCATAGACTGACCAAGTATCACCTTCTCCTACCGCTATCTTAGATTCCTTACAATCAATCATAGCACTAGCGGTCGCCAAAAATCCTCTACTAATCAACAAGGGGCATGTAGGGTCGCTAACCATATCAAGGACGTGGAAATCGGCTAAAATGGTTAGTTTTCCTATGTGTACTAACACGTCCTTGACTACTCCAACCGGGTAAGCAACACTCCCATCCGCTAAGCCTATTATCACCTCGGTTTCTTCAAGTTTCCCTGGTTTTAAAGAGGTGTAGAGAGGTAACGGAAGTAGGTTAAGGCTTGATCCAAGATCGGCTAATGTGTCATAAGCCTTCGAATTACCGATCTTGCAAGGTAGAACAAATAAGCCCGGATCATCTAACTTCTTAGGTAGCTTGTTTTGAACGAAGGCGGTCCCTTTTTCGCCTAACTTGAGCTTCTTCTCATCCAACACATCAATAACCGGACTTTCAAGGTGGAGCTCCTTGAATTCATTGTCAAGGTTTTGAGTGGGAGGTGTCTCAACTATGTTGTTGACCAATTTGGATGTCATAACTTCTTGGTCATTTTGAACGACTTGGGTTTGTTTGAAACACGAGCTCATGGAATTGACCGAATAATATTGTGGACAAGAACTAGGAGACGAAACTGATGAAATGGCGTTGACGTTTAGTTTCGGGTTCTTGACCGTGTTGCTAGGGAGTGCTCCCATTTCTCGGTCATTGAGGGCTTTCAACAAAGTGTCAATCTTATTGGTCATCTCGCTTTGCTTTTGTTTGAAATCGGCTTCAAACTTGGCCAAACGAGCTTCTTGAGATGCCATAAATTGGGACATCAATCCTTCAAAGTTATTGGTACTACCATAATTGTTGGAAGGATTGTTATTGAAAGTACGGTTCGAGTTGGAACCGTTTGATTGGAAACGATTAGGTGGGTTGGAAGAATTGGTTTGTTGTGCGTTTTGGTTTTGCTTCCACCTAAGGTTTGGGTGATTTTTCCACGAGGGGTTGTATGAATCACCGTAGGGGTTTGGCTCGGGTTGGAAAGTGTACCACTTGTCTCCCGCTCCGTCGGTACGCGAGGATGTGTAGTCCGCAAAAGCTTGTTCGGGGAGTTTCATGCAATCACGAGTGTCGTGGGGACCACTACATAATTCACATGAAGAAGTGATTTTGTTCACTTGGCTTGAAGGTTTAGGAGCCTCGTAGGATTTCATAAGAAACTTGACTTGGTCTTCAAGTTCTATGATCCTACGGTCGGAAGTGCTTGAATTGTTCGAAGGCAAAGATATTGCCTTGACCGTTTTATTCAAATCACGGGGATCACTCCAACTTTCGTTGTCATAAAGAGCAAGATCTTCTAGGAGAGCCCATGATTGTTCCGCACTTAGATCACGTAGCTTACCACCAGCCGATTGGTCAATGGTTTGCCTCGTGGAGAGATTGATATGGTCATAGAAGATTTGGACTTGGATCCAAAGTTCTATGCCATGGTGAGGGACTTTTGGAGTAAGTCCTTGAATTGAGTCCATGCCTCGTAGAGGGTTTCGCCTTGACGTTGTTGGAACATCAAGATATCATTCCTTAGCTTGGTAGTTCTTCCCGGTGGGAAAAACTGAGCAAGGAAACGAGTGGTGAGATCATCCCAAGAGGTGATGGATCCTGCGGGTAGACGCTCTAGCCATTGACTAGCTTGGTCCCGCAGAGAGAATTGAAAGAGACGCAGTCGGGTCGTCTCTCGAGTGGCAACATCAAGGTCTATAGAATCAACAATTTAGAGAAAGTCCTTGAGATGTTGATTAGGATCTTCAGAACGAAGTCCATGGAATGCGCATCCGCTTTGCACCAACCGGATGGTGTCGGATCGCAAGGGTGTGACATTGGCTCATTGAGTGAGCTCAATGGTGTTTCGATTGCCTTGGTGGCTAGGACGGGAGTAGTCTCCTAAGGTACGGGCTCTAGGAGGTGGTGGTGGTTGTTGTGGTGGGTTGTTGGGATCCAGGATATTACCACCTTCCATGATGTCGGATGGTAATGGTTACGAACAACGAAACGAAGAAAAAAGATAGACTAAAGAAAACCTAGAAAAATAAAATAAAAATCTCACTAGAAAGGAATCTAGTGAGTAGACCTAATAAAATAAAAATTCAACCTAAACAATAACTATTCCCCGGCAGCGGCGCCAAAAACTTGATGCGTGGTTTTGCAACCTTACAACAGGTTTTACCTCTCAAGGGATCTCAAGAGGCTTACAACCCCACCAGGCAGTGTACCTGACCGATGTAGTATAGTGTAGTGGTAAGTACGGGGGATTGATCGTTCTCCACAGGGAATAGTGTTCGTTAGGTATGAAAAACTACTCTAATTAGGTCTAAGGGTGAAGGAAGATTATTTTTTGTATTTTTATATTTTTATGAAAGCAAGTAAAATCTCGGGTTTTGAAAGAGTGGGCGGAATTAGTTGCTAGTCAACTAACCCAAATTACTACGAATGCAAATAAAATAAAATAACGAAAATGAAAAGGTTGGTAAAACTTATATGGAGAGAAATGTGTTTACTTAGATTTCCTTACTCCCTAACTATCTTTTACCGGTTGATTAGTGTGTATTAATTGCGTGGATGACGGGTGTATTCCTTAATACCAATCGTGGGGTGGCGTACGTACTTCCCCAACTCTATGAACTCCTACTTCACTCCTATGTCGAGCCGGCTAGGAAGCTCCTAACATGGGATCACTAGAATTCGCTCATGCATTAAATACAACCATAAAAACCTTAGTACGCATTGGTTCATGTTTCTTAAGACGTTCAAGCAAGTTACCGAATAGGAAGTTAGCCAGTTTTCTTAAGCCTAACATCGATGAACAATCATCCAATACAACTAATAACACACTAATAACCAATAATCAATAGCTAGGTTTCATTAGATCTAAGCAAACACAAGATAAATCTAGCCTAGCATGTTAATCAAAAGACAAGAACAAGATGTAATCAAACAACACATAGACATATTGAATGATTAAATAATCACTTATCTTCAATTAAACATGGGAGATCCAAGGGTATGAAAACCCTTAAAAATGGCAGAAATTCGTCTTAGGGTTTCTCCTCCAAAGTTACACACAATAAGTTCCACCCTAATGACAAAAAATTGCAAAACTATATATAGAGTTCAAGGGCTGACGGCGTCACGTTGTAGATCCTGACGCCGTCACCTCGCCGCTTTTAGGGTTCCCGGATGGCCTTCCTAACGCCGTCCCTCTTTAGACCTCCAAAATCCGTTCTGGCTTATCAAAGCTTGACGCCGTCAGAATATGGCTTGACGCCGTCCCTCTTTAACTTAAGCCGTGACGACCTTGATCACATTAAAGGGTGACGCCGTCAGATTTTTCATGCAAAATTCTCTTGCTTATCATGAGTAATTTTCATATCCATCTTTTTTTGCCAAGCCGTGACGCCGTCTGGGGAAATTCCTGACGCCGTCAAAGGTACTTTTCAGCCAATTTTGAGACTTTGTCGTTTTCTTCACTTTTATGCTCCAAAAACGTCCAAAATGCTTCCTTTTCCAGATTTCTTCTCAAAAGTACCTAAAATGACAAAAGGAACGATTTAGGGCAATATTTGATCAAATAAATACGATTTAGGGCTTAAATGACCCCCTAAAAGCGGTACACTTTTTGCTTCATCACCAAAGTAGTGGCAGTACCACTTCTAGTATTGATTCTCTTATTGAGGAGTTCGCCGATGAACTCACTCATATCGATCCAATCCCACCGGGGGATAAGGACGATAACTTTGATTTTGAATCTGACTTAAGAGAATTGGAATTTTTGCTGAACCGTGATCCGTCTAAATATGATTCTTATCCCGAGGAGTTCGCCGATGAACTCGCTCACGACGATCCACTTCCATCATATGATGATGATCTCTTTGACTTTCATGCTAATCTTAAAGAAGTTGAAAATCTTTTATACCATGCTCCATCATCTGATTCCCACACCGAGCTTAATGATTTACAAGATGATGATGACCTCTTCGATTTTAGGGTCGATCAAACCGAATGGAAAAATCTTTTATATGGCAAACCTACTACTGAAAAAGGCCCTAAAATGGAAACCATAATTGAGGATGCTACAATTGTTTCTCATGACTTAGCTCCTCATTTTCCCGAGGATGATTTCTTTTTCTCCATGGAGTCCTCCATCGAGTACCCTGCTGAGTTTCCTTGTGAAGACAAAGTGTTTAAGCCAGGCATACTTAATGATGGTGAAATTCATCCTTTGATGAAATTAACTCTTGATAAGGATTTAAAGTTTTCTGCCTCATTTAAGGAACTTTTAATTCTGGAGAAAAGTGATTCCTCTCTGCTTATTTCTGATCATGAACTCCCGTTCTGCATGGAGTCATCTCTGATTGAAACTTTACTATCATTTCCAGCCGGAAACGAAGACAAAGTTTTTGACCCCGGCATCACCGCTTTTATCTTCTAAAAGCCGTGGGTATCTCATTGGAGTGGAACTTTCGTGTGCTTCAATGTTTATTCAAACATCTTGAACGAAAGTCCGATTGAGATTATCTTTTCCACTTGCTTCCCCAAGGACAATTTAATTCGGGGTCGAGTCAAGCTTATGTGACTCGGTTAACAAAAACAAGCGCTTCGTGGGAGGCACCCCATGCTTATCCATCTATCTTCTTTCTATTTTCTTAATAAAAGTGAGGAGGGCTCCCTCTTCCATATCTTATGTTTCGTGGTTTTTTGTGATGTGTCCAGGATTGCCCGATGATTGAAGACTCTCGTGCTCGTGGTTGCTTCTCTCCACTCGAGTTTCATCTTTTGGCATAATTAATAAACGGCCTTAGGTTTATGTAGGAGAACCCTTACCTTTAAGACATTGAGGAAAATGTCTCATTTTAGTCTGGGGGGTGATCTTTCGATTTGATTTTTGCCTTGCATTTTTTGCCGTTTACTCATGCAACCCCGTTTTTCCTCTAAAAAATTGAAAAAAATCCAAAAAAATGAGAAAAATTTAAAAACTTTTGTGCAAAAATATAATAAATTTTGACATTTTGTTGACTTTCCGCTGGTGAGAGTAGGAATAAAATTCTGACTTGACCGGGCGTGTTGAGCCCTAGCTTGTCCCCTTAACCATTTATAATCTATAAGCTTGTGCTAGTCTTTTATACAAGGAGCAATAAAACGCGAATTCTTTTTAAGAGTTTGCAAGTTCCCATAATTGACTTTATATATGCATGGCTTGATTATTTGGCTAAGCATTCGCGGATCTTATTATTTAAGATTTTAAATTTGCGTAGAACGAGAAATGATAGAGTTGTTTATAAGTTAGATTGCTAAACGTGGAGTAGTTGGTTCTCTTTAGAGCTCATCGAAATTACTTGTGGCCTTTTGCTCCCATAAAATTGTTTCACTATATATATCTGTAAGAATAATTAAAGATGTTAGGTTTTGCCGATGATTAGTTCTTGGTCTTCTTAAAAGAATCCTTGTTTTGAAAATTGGGTACACATCAAGGTTCCTTAATAAATAAGTTTAATAATAATAAGTTAAGTGCTCTAAGCCACGGATTCGAGATCGGGCCTTGGATCCTTATTTCCGGAAGGCGTTTAGGTCTTGGCTACCCTCTTGCACCGGCCCTTGGACCCTTAATTCTGAAAGGCGTTAAGGTCTTGGAACTCTCCGTTGTAACGGCCCTTGGATCCTTTATTCCGGAAGGTGTAAGGTCTTGGAACTAAACCGTGAAGCTCCGTTGTTTAGGGTACGCAAGTGAAAAGTTAGTTAAAAAAAATAGTGATAAAAGAAAAATAGAAAAAGTCAAAAATATAAATAAAAGCCTTGATGTGGACCTCATTTTCGAAGCAACGGTTCTCGAGAGAAGATTGAAAACTACTTAGCGTCTTAATTTAGTATCTTTATCGGCATAAACATATCGAAACGAGAAAATATGAAGAAATTCATTTCTCACCAAAAATAAAATAAATAGAGGAAAACAGGAATTTGGGAACAAGAGGTAATACACAATTAGCTTCCATGGGTAGTGTCGGCAATCTAACTTGTAAATAACAATGATCTCGTTTTTAAGCTTAGTTTGGGGACTTGTGAAAAATCAGGAACGATGAATTTTATCCGTATGGTCACTTCTTTATGAGTCGTGTTTCCTGCTCGATGACCCTAAAAGTTATCATTAGATAATGATTGTCGACAAAGCCGTCACATGAAAATGAGAAAAATACAAAAATAGAATAAAAAGGAAAATCAGGGAGTTTTTAGAACTTAAGATTTCTTAATCTCTTTTGAAAATTTTGCTACTTCTCAAAGTTAGTAAAAACAGATTGGAAATTTTTGGTTTTGAAAACGTGTTTTTATAACATTGCGTGAGGACACAGCAATATCTTAGTCTGGGGGAATTTTGGTATGTATTAATTCACATACCTTTTCTTGACCAAAACCGGACCCAAAAAGACCAAAAACCCGACCAAAATGCCGAAAGATATTGCGTTTTTGTGTTTTTATATGTGTAGGGACGGATATCGAGGAAAAACGACAAAAGACACGGAAAACCTGGGAAAACGAGCACGAGATATGGGAAAGACTCAAAGCCGAAGCCGGAAGAGATATGTTTGGTCAAAAGTCAAAAATCGCCCTTAGATCAATTTTGGAGAATTAGCAATTTCAGTCCCTAAGAATTCTGAAATTACACAAAAGGTCCCTTTAATCTTTAAATTCTTAAACCCTTAAATCCTATTATACCCGGATTTATGAACAACCCATCCCATAACTTAATCCAACCCACTTTCTAAAATACACCAGTCCAGTCCACCACCTCTATACCCAACCCATGACCCAATCATAACCCGACCCACCTTCATAACCCGGTTAAACCCTTTTATTAAAACCAAGTCAAATTAATATATTGAAACACATACACACGCGCGCCCCTTTTACCCAGATTTTCACTGTGCCCTATGAACCCTAACTATTTACCGTACAAAATTACTGAAATTAAGGGCATATATGTCTAATCATTGGGATTCTAGAAGTTGCCAGAGTGTCAGAGAGGAGCAGAGACGCACGAATGGGCTACGTGGCAAGCTTCTATTGGCCGAAACACCTCAGGGGAATTGATCAAACGGCTCAGATGATTTGGGATTTGATCTAAGGGTGGATATGAGCTCAAGATCACACGGATTGCCAGCATGTCAAGTCTGGAAGCTTCATTTCGAGTCTATAAATAGAGGGGTGATTCTCATCAGTTAGCATGTAGTTTTTCCAGAATTGTAGTGTTACTCTGTTAATTTATTTTCTGCTATATATTTTTAAATTTCTTTTCTAACGTTTGAGGTTTTAATTAATGAAAGTTTGATTTAGTTCTCTTTAATCCCTTTTCTCTTTAAAGTTCTATTTCTGATATTAGCTTGTTGTTTGTTTCAGTAGTTTCTAATTAATATACTCAGTTCATTTCAACTTTTATATTCCATAACTTTTCAAGTTATTTCAGAAAATCCAAAAATATTAGAAGAAAATCATTAAAAAATCCAAAAAATAGTTTTAATACCAGCTTCAATAAGCTGTTTTAATAGTAGTACAAGCTTATATAAGCTCAATAGCTTGTTGTAAGCTTTTAGTTGGTTCAAATCTGATATCGTCTCAAAAAGTCAAAAAGTCAAACAAAGTCAACATCCTTTTCAAATAAGCTATGGAATTAAGTTGCTGTTATAAGCTGAATCTGGGGTACTGTTTTCAGGCTAATTGAATAAGCCTGGGTATAAGTGAGGATTCAGAACAGATTACTCATCATTTTTGTGCGTAAGACCCATTTGTTCCTCATTTTTCACTACCGTGCTATTGCTTCTATACTGTGCTAAGTACTTATACTTGATCTGTTCTTGCTATTTAGATATTACATAAGTTAGTTGTTCATTAGGAATTTATTTTACTTCAGGTTAAATCAGATAGAGTAGGGTCAAATTAGCTTAATCAGTTATTAAGGGGTGTTTGGATTAGCCACTGTTGAGTAAATGTATCTAGGTACTGTAGCTTTGCCTATTTAGGCACTTTAATATTGCTTAAATTAGGTGATCTAAGCTATTGGTTGGAGTTTATTAGTTGATTAGAAGTGTTTTGGAGGTTTTAAACCCATAGGTACAACATTAGTAGCAAACTGCCTTATTAAGCTTATATATAAGCTGAGCTTAATTGAAGAGAGTTTTTAGTATTTTCATATTCACTTCAGAGGTTTTAGTGATCATACAAGTTTTGACTCAGTTTCATTGAGATTTGCATAAGTTGAGTTCATAAACTCTACACTGCTGCAACAGACCTAAAATTGCAGACCTGCACTAATACTCTGTCTTTCTCAGCTTTTAGCTTGAGCTTAAACTGCTTATTCACTGGAATACTTTGTTCAAATTTTGGTTTACAAGTAGTTAGTAGTATGGAATTTTAGATTATGAGCTTAAATTGCAATTCGTAGCTTAATTATAAGCTAAGAATTAGCCCTGCAAATAAGCCATTAGGTTCTGATCCAGTCTGCATCAGCATTTCCTGTTTAAAGTCCATCTGATCTCGGCTTAATTCAATAAGTTAATAAGCTCAAATTTTGGGCATCTTGGGTTTTAGAGTAGATTTCCATATAAGCTTTCTACCTGTTCTTCTGGATTCCCAAAATAAGCTCTGGTTTAGCTTAATTTTCAGCTGCAAAGTAGGTCACAAAGCCATTTTGAATCTGAGCTCAAAATAAGCTGTTCAGCAGATTATCAGCTTATTGCATAAACTTATTTGATCATTCTGAGTTGAATTTAGCTTGAAATAGTCCTTTTCATCATCCTTGAGCTTTTGAGAATTTTTGGACAGCTTGTACTTATTTTGTGCTTATTTCCAAAGTGCTTATTGGGCTGTTTTGCTGAATTAAGCTTATTCAGAGTCTGAACTTATTTTTCCTAGATTTCTTATTCAATTTTAAAATTACTCAAAAATTTTCAGAATTTTCCAACTTGTTTTAATATTTTTAAATCATTTAAATAGTTTAAATTGGTTTTTTAATTCATAAAAAAATAATTAAAAAGTCAAAAAAATGTTTTTCTTTTTCTCAAATTTTTATTTTATTATCTAGAATATAGGAAAATTATTTTCATAATTTTAGGGCTTAGAATTTAGAAATTCACTTTTAATTACGTTTTTAAATTTCGTCGCGTAACGTTTTTAAATTTCAAATTGCATTTTTAGATAGTATGCTTAGCTTAATTGTTTCCATAGCTTAATTAGTTGTTTTTCATTTATATTTCATATTTGTAGTGTAAAAACCAAATCAATCACTCACTTTTTCACATTCACTTCACGAATCACGATCCCGAATCACAATTCCATTCAATCTTCGTCGGGACAAATGAAGATGAACCTGTTCAGATTGCCATGGTAGTTTGTTAGGAATATAAATATTCAGATGAAGGCTCGGTCACCCCGAGTATCTATTTAGCATCTACATAGCTCGTAGGCTTATTTATATTAGCTTAGCAATATTAGTATTAGTATTATTAGTTTAGTCGTATTTATATTTGTGGAGTGGGTCGGGGCTTTCCCCACTGTCAGCTCACTCCACAGCCCACTAGGGGCATAATATTAGTAAGTATAAATACCCCTTCCCACACTTGGGAAGGGTTGGAACTTCACATTACTTTGAAGCTAATATACACATTGTTTCTCTCTCTAGAAGTTCCCATCTCTTTCTCTCTCTAAGTTATCTTTCATTCGATCTAATCTATAGCCTCAAACTAGTGTTTCTTGCATTGTGAATACCCTACAATTGGTATCAAGAGCCATGGTTAGGTCCATGAGAGTTGGTATTCACGGATTTGTGTAGTTTTTGAGGTTTGTGGTTCGATTTGTAGTTTTTGAGTTTTTTTTTTTTTTTTGGTTCGAATTGATTAGTAGTATAAATTTCATTTTGTGCTTTGTTTAGTGATTAGAAGTTGTTGTACTTTGTACTTTCTAGATTAAGAATAGTATTAGAGTGGTATTTGGTGTTTGGATTCACTGATCTAAGAACGGTGTTGTGATTTTGGGGAAATTCGTGGGTATTTGTTGTAGTGTTCTTGGCAGCGGTTTGTGTACTTGGGACGAATTCTTGGACTCGGTTTGTGTCATTTCTCAGATACGGTTTGTCCTATTACTCGTTTAGGCAAAAAGACAAAAGGCAGTGAAAGCGACGTGCTTGGGAGTTTGTGTCTACTCGGTTTGTCCCAGCTGCGCGTACTCGGTTTGTCTCTGAAAAGTCTACTCGGTTTGTGTAGACTCGGTTTGTCTCTAAAAAGTCTACTCGGTTTGTGTAGACTCGGTTTGTCTCTGAGAAATTTACTCGGTTTGTGTAGACTCGGTTTGTCTCTGAGGAATTTACTCAGTTTGTGTCTACTCGGTTTGTCCCTCTAGCGTATACTCGGTTTGTGTATACTCGGTTTGTCTCTGAGGAACTTACTCGGTTTGTATCTACTCAGTTTGTTCCAGTAGAGTTTACTCAGTTTGTGCCTACTCGGTTTGTCCCTACAGCGTGTACTCGGTTTGTCGTTGCAGTGTGTACTCGGTTTGTATCCTCAAGAGTATGCTGTTTGTCTAGGCGGTTTGTATCTACGTCAAAACTTCAAACGGCCATAACTTTTGAACCGTAACTCCGTTTTCAGCGAAACACCTGTCAAAACGACCGTGAGACCGAGGAGAATGACACGTTGAATAAATTTATTCATTCAACCCAAGTTTCGAGGCCTGAAAACGCTCCGGAAGGAAGTTATTGAGGTTCTAAGTTTTCAGACCAAAATTTCGCTGTAACAACTTGCATCAACCAAACCAAATCACAACTAAACAACAGATCAAAAAGTCTACCCAATCACTAATCATAACACACATCAAACATCACTTCACGGTTCATTCTTGATTTTTGTAAAATCCCGCGAAAGAATCTATTTCTCGGTTTAAATCATAGAATTGTAAAATCCCGTGCACGTTTACATCATGTCTGCTACTTCAGATTCCTTCATATCTGAGGTACTCAAGTTGTACGACACATATGATAAACAAAAGATTTCCAGTTCTGTACAACAAATAAACGTGGGTGATTCTGATAATACCAATGTGGAATCTTCGTGCCCGAATTCACAAGAGAAAAAGCTTCATCAGTCACTTATGGTGCTTAATGCAAAGGAAAGTCGCATTGAATGTTTTCGTCTATTTCATTCACATCTCACAGTTCTGTTTGAGAAACCTGAATACGGGATGGGTTACACGCGGGCTTTCACAACACTCTTTAGTCAAGATATACATGATTTCACAGTCAAAATGACTTTATACTTGGATCAACTTGAACAACAACTTGACAAAGGAGAATTTTCTGAAGACGGATCCATGGCTGCTTTTTGTGTGATCAACAACCAACTCCAAGTGTTCATTGATTCGCAATTCCCTTTGGATCATGATTATGACAGTCAAATGACGGAAAAGTGTTTTGCTAATCACACTGGAATCGAGGTTGACGTGTTCAGAAGGACATTACTTCAACTTATGAGTAATGTTAAGGGGTTCATTGATGAAAGGGCTCAACATGTGGGAAATGGAACAGAATCAGACACGCATGACGGTAGCAGCAGTTATGTGACTCATATCACACATGTTGTGGATGCTGATATCGGACCAGTAAATGACCAAGAGCCATTTGCTGAGGTACATTTAACTGTTCAACATAATGTCCTTGCTAATGAACATCAACATTCTGATCAAAGTAAACCTACTTATGACACATATCTGTTGGAAAAGACTGATAGCAATATCACCTCTGAGTCAACAAATATGAGTCATAAGGGGGGAGAAACTGATCAGGATGCTGATCATGATGATGCGTCAAGTTACTCGCTTATAGTTGAGTCTTCCAAATCAAATGATATGGTTGAAAAAGAAGTTTTTGATGAACTTTCAAACAGATTTTTACAACTTGAAAAACATTGTATTGATCTTGAAATATCAATACAACAAAAGGAAGAAAGTATTCAAACTAAACTACCATGTAAAAATCCGGAACTCCCTGAATTCCGTGACTTTTTTATAATAAACGATTTGAAAGCTCAGCTACAAGCCAAAAATGTGACGATCAAAAACTTGAAAAACCGGTTGTCTGAGATGCGTGAAATGTGTAATGAAGTTAAAGCTAAACAGGATGTTATTGCGACTACAAATGCTGAATTTGAACATAAAGTGGCTGAATTAATTAATGAAAATGAGTCTTTGAAAATTCATCGCAAAGAACTGAGTGATACAATCAAAGAAACGAAAACTAAGAATGTAGAGCAAATTACCTCTTTGATTGCCAAAAATGATGAATTCAAGGCTCAACTTCAGGAAAAGGGTTTTGCGATTGCGTCGTTGAAAAACGAATTGAGGAAACTGAATGGAAATGATGTGAACACTAAGTTTGCAAAACCATCAATCTTGGGGAAACCACCGCTTAGGAACCAATCAGTTGTTAGACAACTGTCAGCGTTTAGATCTGAACGGTCAAATGTTTCAAAAACACGGTTTGCCTCCCAAGTTGATGCGGAAAAAGTTTTGTCAAAACCAGTCACTTCACAGTCTAGACCTAGTGAAAAGGAATATGCTGTTGCAAAACCACATCACATGAGTGCATCTAGTTCTTCTAGGATTAGTTCAACGCGTGTGTCACTTGTGACACCAAAGGAACATGTTAGACATAAAGACATGGTTCAGAATCAAAACCTAGTGGACGCTAAGAAAAACTCACATGAAAAGACTAGGAATTTGCCTGTTTCTAAGAGTAGCTGCGTGCCAATTAAGGCAATTCCCGTAGCCGATCACTCTAAGAACCCTAGATCTTTTTCTGATTCCAAACACTTTGTTTGCTCGACTTGTCAGAAAAGTGTTTTCAATGCAACCCATGATGATTGTATAACAAAACTCCTGAAGGAAGTGAATGCCTGTGCTAAGGTTCAATCCTCTAAGACTAGAAACAACAACAAGCCCGTAGAACCAAAGAGTCATACTCAGAAACCTGGTAGGCAGATCGCTGTAGGACAAATGTCTTCTCTAAACAAGTCATCCACTGTACATGAGAAACCACACACTCCTAGATCGTGCCTTAGGTGGATACCAACGGGTAGAACTTTTAAGATTGTGGGTCTTAGATGGATACCTTGTAGAAAGATGTTCACTGAGTGTAGAACCAAGATTGACAGTGCAACCCCAAATGGCTCAACTGCTGATATCACTAACCCATATAAATGCAAACAAACTCTTAATGTCAATGCAGGAAGTCTTTACTTAAGTGCAGGTACATCGTTCTCTCCTATTAAGGAAAGACTCAGGGTTTGGGTGCCGAAAAGAGTGATACCTCACGATGTAAGGGTTCAAACAATTCAAGCTTGATGAACATCATCGATTATGACGTCTGTACAAGTCAGTGCAGGCCTCGTTCTTCATCGATTATGACGTCTGTTCAAATCAGTTCAGGCCTCGTTCTTCATCGACAACGACGTTTGAATACAACAGTTCAAGCCTCGGGTTTCAATGTCAACATTATGGCGTCTGCTGACATTTCTTCAGGCCCCGTTCATCAAAGAAAAGAAAGGCGTACGCTTGAGTGCACTTTATCTTCGGAAGAAGAGGAATCTTCTTATTCATGGCCATTCTCATCAAGCTTCGTGGTCTTCAAATGCTCATTCAGTCATCAAGGGGATAAACGTATATTGAAGTATATTCTTATTCACCCGGTCTATCAAAAATGGCAGTTGGTCGTCACATGCAATTTTTGAGGGGGAGAAGGGTGAATAAAATGCATGGTGATTGAGAATTTGAGTAATGGTCAGATGTATACTCTTGTTTCTGACTACTCTCATCAAAAGGCTTCATACTTGCTCCATGCTCATTCAGATATCAAGTGGATCTACTTCCATTCGATTGGACGTTTATTCACTCAATCAAAAATGGCATCCTCGTATGCTATCTTTGAGGGGGAGAAGTGTGAACAGTGGATCAACCTCATATGCACTTGTTCAATCAAAGATGGCATCCTCGTATGCAATCTTTGAGGGGGAGAAGTGTGAACAGTGGATCAACCTCATATGCACTTGTTCAATCAAAGATGGCATCCTCGTATGCAATCTTTGAGGGGGAGAAGTGTGAACAGTGGATCAACCTCATATGCACTTGTTCAATCAAAGATGGCATCCTCATATGCAATCTTTGAGGGGGAGAAGTGTGAACAAGTGATTCGTTGTACATTTGGTTGTTGGTTCACTCACTTGAGCTGGGCATCTAATTGTGACCATGGAGTTGATTAGGTATCACTTATTCGAGATTGAAGTTGACTTCCTCAAAGGCGTGATCTTATCCTATCTTGAAGTCGGGGTTGGTTGGATGCATGACTTTCTATGATAACTTGCTCGTGCTTAAGATTTAAGTTGAAGACTTAGGTTATCTAGTTACCAGTAGTCGGGGTAACTATCACTTAAAGGAGTTACGTTGTAGTACTCAGTGTCACACGCCGATGTCGTTGTGGATAATCGTAAGAGGTGTTAATGTCTCATACCTTGGTTGGGTATTGAGTACTTAGAGATTTGCTTGGAGCGTAAGTCACAAGAATGGGGAATTCTATCTTCAGGCTCAAGTTTGGTATATCGGGTTTGCTCCATCAGTTATCTCATCATAAGGCCTACTTGAGGGTTGATAAAGATAGTCAGAGACGGTTTCGGCAGCGGTTAATTCTCACTTGATCTACTTGAGCCTAAGTTGTTCTTCTCACAAGATTTCAAGAATATGTTCGTAAAATGTGTTGCTGATTCTGAGGTATCAAAACCAGCAAGGGGGAAGGAGACATACATCTGAATGCACAATGAGTACACATGATGGGCTTTATACTTCTTCTCAATTGAAGATTATTCTGGGAAGACAAATGTCATAACCGCAGAGAAAATCAGTGTTCTAACTCGTTCTTTCTGGTGTGTCATTCCAACTAAGTGTGGGAAGAGAATGACAGTTTCTGATGATAAAAGAGGTACGCAATTGTATGATGGTTCCTATGGTTAGTCGATATCCTACTGAAGGAAATGTGTACATCCGGTACTCAGTAGCTATTATGGTACTGTCTTGGTGTTATCATGTCGACTACATACGGGATAAATTGCTTACACTCGGGACTTAGCTGAATTTGGTGTAACAATTCTCATCTGCAATGTCCTGAAAGGAGATAAGGGGATTTTCGGGTCTTAATTGATCTTGATGATGCATTGTCGACTTCATTAATGGGATTGAGTGTGTACTTCGAGTTTTTGGGCTTCATATATCAAGACTGGCTGCATCTCTTCAACTACTTGGGGGAAAGTGGTCTCTGGATACTTTTGGTAGGCATTTCTTCAGTATTCAGCGGGAAGAAATGTGAGAAGAATTATTCAAATGTGAGATGATTCGTTGCTGATCTATTTGAGGATCCCCGAACGGAGAATCACGATGATTATTCTTAAAAGGGAGCAGCAATACTTAATGTGGTTTGCTACGGTTTCCGCTGTACGCTTACCTTATGTAAGCTTGAAAGAGAGCTTAGAATCTGCTCAGTATGAAGATTTTCGGTTTGGGGGGAAGCTATCAAAGCTGTACATTGGGTAGGCTCAAGTTTCGTCGTCTGTTCAGGAGCCTCGAAAGCTTTGGTGGTGAAAGTTTAAGAGATGATTGACCACAGATTTCTACAACATACTGAACGTATCCTCATTTTGGTATTCATTTCATCATCGTCTTAAACTGAATAATATAGTTTGTACATATCTTAAAACATACTGTAAATAGAAAATTATAGAACCAGAAAATTGTATATAGAAAAATATTAAAACCAAGAAAAACCATAAAAATTAAAAAAAAAATAGAAAATACCAAAAATAGTTTCACCTAGGCATGTCTTCTGTTTATCGATAACATTTACGGACTAAGAAATGTCATTCAATAATGGCACGGGTCTTTAAATGAAGCTCGAGCAGAAGTTAAAATGGATTGTTAAAACATGTCTAAATGGCTTGCAGTTACTTCATACTGCAACCCGCGCTGTACAATGGGGAAAGCATGTCGCCAAAAAGACAGCTGTTCCTCCAACCGGGTGATGTTCACCTGGGCATGGATTACTTTATATCCATGTTTCCCTGATTTGATGTACGGTTCAGTGCATCATTTCGCGTATAAGAAGAGAAGTCTTCTTTGCACCATGAACTCTTTCAGTTCTATGATTCTTCAAGAGAGTTTTGGTGTTTCACAAGGTGGTAAATGGACTTAAATTTCACAAATACTTATCACTCAATTGAATGACTACAGCTCTTTAAATAGAAAACGGGTCATTAATTGAGGGGGAGTTTATTTGTTCAAATTTGGACACCTTTTTTAAACATTGTGCAACATCAGCAGTGACACTCTCTCTTGGTTTGAGGGGGAGCATTGTATGCTTCGTAATCAGAAAATATTAAACCTAGCCACATTTTCTCCCAAATTTTCTAAACATATTTAAATCAATTGGGATCACAAATCTCAAATGGTTTGAAATTTTTGATCGGGGGAGAGAATGTGATTTAAATATGAAATTCTGATAAAAATGTGATCTTTTGGAACTCAAGTGTAGGCTCTCCCATATGTGCTAAACCTTTTCGTATATCGATGCACATATTGAGGGGGAGCGAATGATTTATGATGGCAACTGTGGAAGAATACCAAAGACCGACCAATCTTATTTTAATGCATTGGAGTTATAAGGATGGTGAGGTTAGGTATTTGTTCCCATGATCCAGCCAGAACCGGAGGGATCTTCCCAGGGACAATCCTCTAATTAGAATAGAAGTCCTTAGGAATGATTAAAAAGGAGAAAAGTGAATAAGGGAAGAGTGCCGACTGAGATGGAGCTAGCACTGGAACAAAATCAACAAGGTGCTAGTTATGAAGTCTCGGTAAGCACTGAAGGGGTTGAAGAATGAAAAAGAAATGTAAAGATAAAGGGTGAAAAGAAAGAAGCCCTCCGTACATCTTAGGCAGAAACCGGGTCAATACATATGCTGTCAGAATCACTTAGTTGATTGCTGACATTGAAGACAAAGTATCATGGACCTAGTGATACGCTGCACAACCCTCCCTAGCCACTCAAGGTCCCTCAAAGGACTCTTGTTTCACTTGTCACGGAGATCAATACATTGCTATCGTCTCTCTCACTCCGAGTTAGATGATATTGAAAAGGTGGCAGTCCTCTCCAGCCTCCGATCACTAAATCAAAATGCACTATTGAGTCTAGAGCCAAGAGATCATCAATTAATCTCATTATGACACATTTCCAATATGCTTGCTGTTTCATACACCGTGAAAAGCAAGAAAATATATATGAAGAGTCCTACGCATTATCCTTGTGGTATTGCCAGAACATCCGAGTGATACTTAAAGTAATCACAATGAAGATGGAAATCCTTCTAGAGCCAACATCAAATGAGCTCTTGGTGGGTGACATGTGAGATCCTTCATGGATCAAACCTGTGACAACTGGAATGAAACAATGGGGCGATTCACATTTGAATCAAACTTGTTCCAGGAAATGGATTGACGGATGCTTTTGGAAAACCCTTCAATGTGCTCATCTAATGAATTTCGAGCGCATTGATTGTGAAAATTTTCAAACAAAAGTATTTATGACAGAAATGTGATTTAATGTGTAAAACCCTCGTCGTGTTACATAAAAATTGTTTATCTAGTAACACGCGAGTGATTTTTCTAATCAATTTCTCATCAATCAGTGGGTATTCAATTCATTGATTCACTCAACCGTGTTGTCTGCTTTGAGACGTTCCGGTATGAGAACATGCTTGTAAGACGAGTCCAATGTTAGTTCATTGAATGAGTCTTTACAACAAGCTGGAAATTCCTGTCAAGGAGAATTCTCTTTAAAGGGAATTCTACCTGATCACAGGTCGGTCCTCACGGATCCGAAGGTTAATCCAACCACACCGAACGAATGACAAAGCCATATTCGTTCTCCAACTTTATTGCTAACTGTTTTATTTCAGGTACATATAAAGATGGTGATGGTGGTTCCTGATTCCAGTATGAGACATGTCAATCCACACTCCATGCTCACACTTCCAACTCATTATTAAAGACATCATGATAGCTAAAAGACCTTCAACACAGCTTCCGCAACTCTGATGATAGCTATCATGATCTAGAAAAGTGTGAGCATGCGGGCCCAACGGTCACAACAAATCACATGGAGGCATTACTACAATGGGTGAGCTCAGAGATTTTCGGTGGCTGATGATCTCAAAGAAGGCTCCAAGATCACAACTTCTCATGATGACGAAGCCACAAGATGACTTGAAGACGCATGTTGGATGATAACTTCAAAGAATACTCAAAGATCATCCAAAACAAAGAACAATCATCACAAGTTCACTGCTAAAGGCACAAAGATTCTAGACGTTGAAGAATCAAAGACTACGAGCTATGAAGACTACTTCAGAAGATAAAATGCTAGAATTCAAGTTATTATTTCCGGGGTGACCTCCCTTAGGGGGAGATTGTTAGGAATATAAATATTCAGATGAAGGCTCGGTCACCCCGAGTATCTATTTAGCATCTACATAGCTCGTAGGCTTATTTATATTAGCTTAGCAATATTAGTATTAGTATTATTAGTTTAGTCGTATATATATTTGTGGAGTGGGTCGGGGCTTTCCCCACTGTCAGCTCACTCCACAGCCCACTAGGGGCATAATATTAGTAAGTATAAATACCCCTTCCCACACTTGGGAAGGGTTGGAACTTCCCTACTTTGAAGCTAATAAACACATTGTTTCTCTCTCTAGAAGTTCCCATCTCTTTCTCTCTCTAAGTTATCTTTCATTCGATCCAATCTATAGCCTCAAACTAGTGTTTCTTGCATTGTGAATACCCTACATAGTTGCTTCACCAAGTTCATCCAATGTCTCTGAGGTATGCTCTAAGTGTAATGATGTGTATCAAAAGTTGCTTAAAGACTATGTGAATGAAAGAGATAATTGTAGAACAGCTAGGTCTGAGGTAGCTGGTTATCAATTAACTTTAGAGTCAATGGAAGCCAAAATATTAACACATGAAAATAATGAAATGGATTGGGGAGAAAAATATGAGCAACAAGATTATCAATTAAAATTAAGTGAATGGAAGTTAGGATGTAAGGTGTCTGAATTAGAAAAGATTACTAAGGAAAGAGATGTTTTGTTAGAAAAACTTGCTAGTATAAAACAGGCTGGTCTGTCACATGTTCAATTTGTTGACAAACAAAGAAGAATAAACAGTAAAATTGGACTAGGCTATGGTGTTGAGGATAGTAGTTCAGATGAGACCCCACCTAGTGATAAGGAACCAGTTAGTTCAGAAGACATCTCAACTAGTGATGATGAACTTACTAGCTCAGAAGAAAACACATCTAGGAATGAGGAACCAATTAGTGAATCACCTCCTGAGTTTAAGAAAGATAAGGAGTACCACTCAGTTCCTGCACCCACTGGTAGGCTTCAACCACCTAGGACAGATGTTTCTTGTTATGGTGTAGACAACCTAGAGTTTAGGAAGAAGCTTACTGGTCAATCTAGTTCTGAGAAACCCAAGGATGATTTTCAAAGGGGTAATGATCAAAAGTTTCCTACAGCCTTTCAAAAACAAGCAGTATCTCCAAAAACTTTTCAAAATACTGCTAACTATAGGAAACCTTTTAATCATAGAAGAGGATTTGGGAATATGGATCAAAAGTTATGTTTTGTGTGCTATAGTCCTGCTCATTTGATTAAGCATTGTGACTTTCACTCAGAATATTTAAGTCAGTTCCAAAGAATAGACCTGCCAACCATAAGCCAAGGGAGACTAGACCAGTTTGGAATCACTCAAATAGGGTTAACCATAGTAATTTCTCTAAAGATTATAGGTACCCTCACCAGAAAAGACCTTTTTCAAAACCATCAGTACCCTCAAGTACTGATAAGTCTAAGGTTTCTCAAGCAGTACCCTCTAAAAGTACAGCTAAGTTTTCACCCAATCATGGTACTGCTAACACTCTTTCACATATAAGACCTAAGAGATTCACTTCATATAAATCTAAAAGGTCTTACACCTCAAGCAGAGTACCTAGATCAGAGAAACCTAAAGTCAAACGAAATTGGGTTAAGAAAGAAAGTACTGATGGGGAACAAGCAGTACTTTCATCAAATAAGGGTGAAACAGGGAGTGTTGTTGATAATACAACACAGGATATGGGACCAAAGCAAATAATCATTGACCATGCCTTCAAAACCAGTGGAGATTACATACTGAAGGAATTCAAGTATGTCACTCCACAAGGGGAACACAAGTCAGTAATGGCTTGGGTTCCTAAAAGAAACTAACCCTTTTCTTTTACTGTGCAGGGCAACCCAGAGGGGGAGGCTTTAGTATTAGTTAGTATACTTTCTTACACTCCTTATTGAAAGTATTGGTTCTTAGTATTTTAGTTTAGTTTAGTACCTATGTTGTATTTGAGGGGAGGCAACATAGTTATTAGTTAGAACTTATGCACGTGTAACCTATGAAGTTCTATGATTCGTTTGAAGTATTGGTTGTGGATAAGAAGATGGAAAGTACTGGTTTGCCATACAAAGTACTGGTCCTGCAAAGTGCTGCTTCAACGTACTGCTTTGAAGGGTACTGCTTATGTGGAAAGTACTGCTTACGTGGAAGTACTGTTCCAACGGTCGAAAATGTGGGGTTACAGTCAATTAATTCATTACGGCGGGGATAACAGTCAACAACAACGGTAACTTTGTTAATTTGGCTTAGAGTTTTTTACCCACTGTCAAACTTCCACCAAAGGTGTTTACTTTTATATCCAAGAAGGGTGTCAAGTTTTCTGGAAAAATTACCCCTTTAACTGTTCATATATTGGAAGTTGCACAAGCATTTAGGGATGCAGAGCAAGAGCAAGAACAAGAGCAAGAAGAATCCTCTGCATCAGTAAGTAATGAGCATCCAGCTTCAAGAGAATATAGTGTTTCTCAACATACTGCTCATCATACTGTTTCATCTCCAGTTGTTGCACCATCTCCACAAAGTGCTGCTCAGGAGAATTCAACTCAAGATGAGACTCCACCACCAACTCCTAATGATTATGCTTCCACAGATAGGCATCAACCATCTGGAGGAGATGAGGGAGTGGTTGAGGGTGTCTTGACCAACTATGAGCTTGCAAGGGAATTAAGGAGGCTCAAGAGGGTAACTGAGGATCAAGCTAGTCAGATATTGGATTTGACAAGAAAGTTTGGACGATTAAAGAGGTTTGTTTGGCCATTAATAAAGCACCACAGGTTGTGGGTAAAGTCACAGAAGAAGACTGGTCAGCACTCAAAGAAGTCTAAGTCAAAGAAAAGAAAGATCAACAAGCAATCTTCATTCCAATTGGGGAGGAATTTAGAGAATTTGAATGAAGATGCTGGACTCAATAAAGATACTGGGCTTTATAATGATACACCACTTGAAGATATTCCTCATGAAGATACTGTTGAGAGAAAAAGTGATGAAACAGAGCAGATCAACATTGAAGATGCTACTGTTGAAGTAAAAAGTGGTGATACTGAGGAAGTGGATT
The DNA here is from genome assembly GCA_021014915.2 of Artemisia tridentata subsp. tridentata. NCBI lineage: Eukaryota > Viridiplantae > Streptophyta > Magnoliopsida > Asterales > Asteraceae > Artemisia > Artemisia tridentata. The sequence continues at coordinate 117,129,909 of CP139504.1, forward strand.
TGGAAGGAACTGATGCTGAAAGTACTGCTCTTCAAGGTACTGCTCATCAAGGAACTGTAAGACAATTTATGATTACACCAACGACTTTGGATTTTAAGGAAGATGTTGGTTCCTCAAACCAAGTTAAAGAGGAAGTTGGCCCTTCCAATCTAGTTCAACAGGAAGAAGAGGTTCGAAAAAATACTGAAAGTGATTATGAGACCATTGCTGACATCATATTGAATATATCTAGACCAAGAGGCATAAATATTCCTGGTGTTGAACAACAACCTCATACTTCTTCTCAACCTACTCAGGAGTTAGATCCAAAAGACAAAGGTAAAGGGATCATGGTAGAAACTAAGAAGAAGAAGAAGCTCATCTTGAAAGATCTAAGAGCTATTCAAGATGCTAAAAATGAGGAAGCTGCAAGGAAATTACAGTCTGAATTAGATGCTGAAGAGTCAAGGAAACTTATTATCAAACCTAGAAGGTCACAAAGTAAAGCTCAAGAAAGAAATTCTATGATGGCTTATCTCAAAGGTAGAGGATATAAAAGTTTGGTGAAATTGACACATTCAGAGATAAAGGATTTGTATGATGCTGTTAGGGAAGCTGTAGAAAAAGATCTTGCAAGTATTATTTCTTTTGATTCATTCAAAGATAAGAAGCTTGAAGATAGTAGAAAGGAAAGAGTTGTTACAAGGAGCTCAAATAGGAAAAGAACAACAACTGATGAACAGTCATCAAAGAAGCTCAAGGATTCTATTGAATTAAGAGTAGACACAGCTGATGAGCTAAGAAATTACTTGAGAGTTGTTGACTTTGAGCATCCAAAATCAAAAGAAGTTGCAAACAAGAAGTCCAAGATTTCTACATTCTCAGTTGTAGATTCACAAGAAGGGGACTACTTGATATTTCATAGACAGAATGGAATCTTTAGAGTATTCAACTTGTTATGGGATATTTTACATCTGATAGACAGAGAGGATTTGCTTCAGCTATATCTACAAGTGCAGACTTATTTTAAACATATTCCACCACAAGGAGTGGGTTTGGTTCTGCTAGGAGATCTCACAACCATCTAGGAAATAGAAGAGACAAGTGATAGTGCTCTATGGGAAAATCAAGAGGATTGGGAAATTAACAGATGGAGGTTCTTTGAATCAGTGGGAATACATGTTTTGGAGCTAGAAGATGGAACGATGATCCACATGCAAGCAGAGCAAAGATATCCACTTACTAGAGATCTGATGATCAGAATGCTAGATTATGGCATGGAAGTGGAAGAAGAAAGTGAAACTGCACTGATGGTGATTGGATTGTTCATCAAATGGACAATGCTAGCTGAAGATTGATGCATAACAACTGGTATGATATTTATAATATAAATCTTTTGAAACATAAGTACTTTATTTAAAAGTACTGCTTGACAAACAGTACTTTCTCAAAGTACTGCTTGCAGCATGAAACCAGTAAAGTTTTTTTATAAAATCAGTGATTTTTGAAAAGTGCAAAAACATTTTGAAGCACAAAGATTTAAACAGCAACAAATGGTATTCAACTCACCATGTTTAAGTAAACAAGAAAGAGTTTGACTCATCATGAGGGTACGGCTCTGATGTGATTATCAAATCCGTTTTTAGTTGACAATTTACTAAAAATTGTATGGTCTTCAACTCACCATATCTATGATAGTGAAGAGTTGGCTAGCCCACAAGATAATGGCTTGTGGTAAAGGCTGTGGAAAACCATTGTATGGTAATTAGTTCACCATGGTAATGATACTAAAAGAACTAGCTAGTCCAAAAGCAAACGGCTATTGGTAAAGACTAATCAAATCCGTTGATAGCTGATGATTTGCTAAAAATCATATGGTTATCAATGTACCATGTTTCTTAAACCTAAACATTGGCTACTCCAGAGTTAATGGCTTTGGTAAAGAGACATCAAAATCCATTAAGTTTTCAATGATTCACCTCTCACAAGAGTTAACACACCTGGAAGTGATGAGAATAGTATGAAACTTTTAAGATCTGATGTACCTATTGCCAATATGATGCTGAGTTGCTGAAAAGATGTGTTGCTGAAAAGAATTGTTGCTGATAAAGATTGCAGATACTGATTGAATTGATGATAACAAGACAACAACGAGACAGACTTTAAAGATACAACCTTTCCTTGAAGATAAAAATGATTGATATTCAGAGATTACAAAAAAACTTGAAATCAAGCAAGTGGAATTCAAGTTAGGGGAGGATTGTTGGGCTATAAAGTCAAAGTACTGCTACATGAAGAAAGTCAAAGTACTGCTACATGAAGAAAGTCAAAGTACTGCTCGATAAAAGTCAAAGTACTGCACAAGATGAAGGACTGTTATGCAAAATAATGTTTAACGAATATTGTATTATTCTAGAACATTCCTAAGTTGTTATTAGATTAGAGTTAGAATTACTTGTCTTTCAAGTATTGTAAACCGACTAGGGTTTTCCTTGTGCCTATAAAAGGACCCTAGGTTGGCATTAGACGTATGAGATTTTACATACAATTTAGAGAAAAGTATTAGTCGATTATTAGAGTATTAGCGATTAGAGTTTGTTTAGTGAATCTGTGTATTATAAGCAGGTTCAAGTTATTAATAAAATCGTTAAAGTTTAGAGTAATTCTTCTTAGCTTTGTTAAAGTAGTTTCCGCATACTCAACAAAGTATATCAGTGTTTCACTATTAACAGTTTTGGATTTATCCAAGGTTGTTAAACCTTAAACAAGCTACAAGTTAGTTTGGTCAGAGTATATCGATCCAACAAAAAGGATTCACTTCAAAAGAATTGTCATCTGCAGAACCTTGCTGCACCGAAGAAGATTGAATATTTGATGATGAGGGCGATTGACTGGCAGATGGTGCATCTTGACTGATTGAGACAGATACAGATGGACTTTCTAAGTTTTGTGGAATTTGAGCATCAGCAACAGGAGGTATAGGTGGAGCTTCCATTGTAGTATTAACCGTTGGTGGCACAAAGTATTCGTCAAACATCGGATCAAATAACTTTTTCAACTTTTCATTGGTGGGAGGGACGTAAGGAACTGCAGGCGTGGGATTCTGTACAAGACCTGAACTAATTGGTCCAGGTGTCAATAGATTAGGTGCGGGTCCAGAACCGGTTTGTCCAGGAGCCGTTTGCTCAGTCAGCTCATCGAATGTCACGTGAATCGTTTCCATGATTTGTCGGGTTCTTTTGTTGTAGATTCTATATCCCTTGCGATCTGGTGCATACCCAACGAAGAACCCTACGTCTGCTTTAGCCTTTAGCTTTCCCAAATCTTGACCGTCATTTGTCGGATAGCACAGAGTACCGAACACTCGAAGAAAGGAAAGATATGGTTTCTTGCCATGTATTAGCTCGTAAGGAGTTTTGTTGTGAAGAGTATGTATCAAGGAACGGTTTTGGGTGTAACACGCAGTAGCAATTGCTTCTGCCCAAAGAAACATCATAGCCTTAGAATATATTAGCATAGTTCTTGCAGCTTCCACTAGAGTACAATTTCGTCTTTCAACAATGTCGTTTTGCTGAGGAGTGAGTGCAACACTTTTCTGATGAGTTATGCCAATACTTTCATAAAATTGACTGAGTTGTTGGTTAACAAACTCAGTTTCATTGTCCGTCCGGATGATTCTGACAGTTTTGTTCAGCCTTACTTGTAACTGCTTGATTAGTTTGATGATAACCTCTGGAGTTTCATCCTTGGTTCTCAAAAACTTTACCCATGTAAACCGAGAGTAGTCTTCGACCACCACAAGAACATATTTCTTTCCATTGATACTCTGCACTCTCATTGGTCCGCATAGATCCATGTGAAGGGTGTGAAGAACTTCCATGATGGTATTGACAGTTTTGGGTTTGTGAGTATGCTTCTTGCTTTTGCTCAGTTGACATGCAGAACACAGATTATTTTTTCTTAAACTTTAATCTGGGCATGCCTCGTACAAGATCCTTGCGGGAAAGGTCATTTATAGTGCCGAAGTTTAAATGGTTTAAACGACGGTGCCAAAGCCAAGATTTAGTCTTTGAGGCCTTTGAAAGCAAGCAAATAGGAGAGGACCTCATCATTTCTTCAATAGAGATGGTGTATAAGTTGGTGCCACGACTGCCTTTAAGTAGATCAACACCATCCAACTCTCTGACGAAACAAATGTATTTTATGAAAGCAACTTCAAGATCGGAATCACAAAATTGCCCAACAGAAAACAAGTTATGTCCTAGTCCTTCCACATAGTATACCCGGGAAATTACACTGTCGCCAAACACATAATCTCCATAACCCATAATTGCCACAAAATGGTCGTTCTCGAATCTAACTGTCCCGATAAAAATTTTCATGAAATTCTTGAGCCGTGAGCAATCCCCAGTCATATGTTTTGAGCAGCCTGAGTCCAAATACCAAAGGACGATTTGTACGACCTGCATTTGAAAACAGACAACGATGGATAACTGAAAAATGTGGATCCCCATTTGCAGCTGGGGTCCGTTTGGTTAGCGCACACAAATTCTGGAACTACAGGATTCACAGATGCTACTGTATTTTCATTGGAAACTACACTAGAAGTAGCAATTGACCTAGTAGCAGGGCATTGTATCACTAAAGGCAAAATTTGATCAGTTGGTTTCCATTCCTTAGCCTTCACAACTTTATGGTTATTCAATCTAGTTAAGGGGCACTGATCTCCTAAAGTAAGTTTCCTTCCAGTGGGTCTCCATTGATACCCGACATTAGCAAACGTTTTTCCTGTTGCTTTTTTCCAAATTTTCTTACTTATTTCAGTTTTCCTAACATTCTTAACACGGGGTGGTACAGGAGATATCTAAAATGACACAACACAATCATCATGATTAGTAGAAATTAAACATTCGTTACATATTTTACAGACAGCATTAGAATTCGAATTAATTACAGTACTTTTCATACTAGAATCAACACGATTCATTCCATTCATTGCAAACTTATTGTTCCTAGGTTGGGCTTCTACTTTCTTCTCGTGACCACTCTTAGCCGACGCAGTCCTATCTTTCCTTGCATTGCCTCTAGGCTTTGACCCGCTAGCTTTGGTGTCACAGTTTACTCCTGTAGAAGTAATGATGGGAACATTAGTTTGTATTACTGTCATTTGCTTTCCTGATTTTGATGTGCTGGGTTCTGATGTTCTTAGTTGTAGATCAAAGGTTACGTGCTTGTTCTTAGTCGTAGATGATGATGCAACAAATCTATCTCTTTTGTTATCATTCTTAGGATCTGTGCCAATGACATACTTTAAAAGTTCCTGAGACCATTTAGTGAGGAAGCAAGCATCTACAACTGCACTATCAAGTAGTTTATCTATCATATCCTCTTCAACTATCTCACGAAGTGTATCAAGACTATCCTTAAGGTAATTGAGATATACTTGATGGGCAGACCTATTGTTCCTAAGGGGAAATGGAATAGGCACAACATCAACAGCATACTTACTACAAGCAGAAACCTTTGGAACAACATTTTCACAAGTGATAATTGACATTTTCCCTTTCACCTGAGTCTTAAGATTCTCAATTTCATTTAACAAAGAAGTTATCTTATCATTGTGACAGTTTCGTGTGACTTTAATTGAGTCATATAACTCTTTGTAATGCTGTTTGATTTTTGAATTTTCAGTTCGAAAACACTCATTTTCATAGTGTAACTTATTGATGGTGTCTTGATAGTGAAAATTCTGAGAATCTAAAGACGATGGTTTATTGGTGCCAATTGCTTCACTTTTGTTAGACTTTAGTTGGGCAATTTGGGCCCTCAATTGTCGAATCGTGTTAGTGTGAGCTTGAATTTTTTCATCTCGTTTGCTTAATTCAAAATATGTATCAAATTCAGGAGCATCCAAAGATGTCTTGGCATTTGATAGTTTATATCTCTCTTCTAAATGTTGATATTTTAATTGCAAATTAAGATGATCAACCTCTAGTTTTGAAAAATGCTTGACCATGTTATCATGGTCATCATTTTGAATTTTTTCTTGCAATTTCAAATTCTCCCCCTCAAGCTCAACAACACGATTCTGGGTAACATTCAATGCAATAGAATACTCATGAAATTGACAGGCAGTTAATGCAGCATCAGTGGCAGTATAAAATATATCCTGTGCAATACATCTAGCAATCAAATTCTCATTGGTGATGAGAATATTCTTTCTCTCAATCTCACGACTCTTAAGTTCTGTCGCATTTTGAGCTACCTCATTTTCCATATCTTTAAACACTACTTTCATCTCAGTAACTTCAGTTTTAAGGGTTTTTTGCATCCCATCAAAATGTTCTTTGAGTAGTTTAAAAAATGGAATGACCTCAGTTAAGTAACACCTTTTTGTTTGTTCAAAACCCCTTTCCCCCTCAGTAATTCCTGTTGGTGTTATTCTCTTCTTACATGTTTTTATCAAAATCAACAAATAGTTGACAAAGTACATATATGCTAATTAAGGTTTTACATTTTGTGGGAAGAGTTAAGGGAACTAAATGCCTAGGTGTATTGGGAGGATACACTGTTGCCACCGCAATTTTCCTAAGGATGGAGTTTTGTCGTTAAGTTCATCGGCCTTTCTCTTTTCTGTAACAATTCGCATTTTCAAGTTAATTTCTATTCCCGAAATTTTACTATTCATTTTTACTATTCACTCCCAAAATTTTTATTTCACATTGTCGTAAGTTAAATTAATTCTATGATAAAGTGAAAGTTTGACGCTCGTCGGGTCATTTTCGCAAAAGTTATTAAGAAACTATACGTTTTGGTTTAAACGCCATTTAAACATCCTGCGCATAACGAAAACCAACTCTGATAATTTTCATCGCATCAGATTGATTTTTAGTACACTCACAATCAATTATGGAATTTTTGATAATTAAGTTTAAATTTTACCAAATAGACCATGTGTCTTACAAAACTAAACATGCGTTTTAAGCACTTTTACTCATCCGCAACCTTAGCCTATACCTGCACCATATTTTCTAAGACGTTTAGAAGTTTCTTCATCAAGTTTCTTCATCAAGTTTCTTCATCAAGTTTCTTCATCAAGTTTCTTCATCAAGTTTCTTAATCAAGTTTCTTCATCAAGTTTCTTAAGTACTCATCAAGTTTCTCAAGTTTGTGAACCGTAACACCTACTCCTAGTTCTTTAACCGATCCAACATCATCTTAACCATACAACTTTATCAATGGCTTCTGACGCTCTAGAACCCGCGCTTAACTCGATGGCTTCTAATCATACCAGATTAGGACCCGCACCAAACAGTCAGACTTCTGGACATATCAGTTCAGGACTCGTACACCAAGGAGCTCAGTCAACTACTACTGACAAACCATCTAATCAAGAACTGGACACTTTCTTCGAGTTTATGTATGATGAGTACTATGGTGGAGCTTCGACAAATGCATCACAACAATGTTCCGCTGCACCCGCTCAACAACATCAACCACCACCACCACCACCGCAAGATGCATCTATAACAATCGAAGTTGACGCACCAACTCCCTCTACGTCATCAACATCTACTCCAGCAACTCCAGTAATTGAGATTGTGTTACCAAGAGTTGATGAGCAAAACCAAACTACACCAATTCAAGAAGAACAACAACAAAACGATGCTGTGTTAGCAGAAGAACCTTTTGAAAACCCGTTTGCAACGGATTCTGCTGAATCTTCGTCAAGGTTACATGAACCATCTAACACGCATTCGTCAAATCCAAGGTACCCTTCAACGTTACAGTGGACTAAAGACCATCCAATAGATCGCGTTATTGGTGAACCTTCAAGGCCTGTTCAGACGAGAAGACAACTCGCCACCGATTGCGACATGTGTATCTTTGCCTGCTCAGTCAGTCTAAAAGAACCAAAGAACATTCGGGAAGCTATGGCAGACAATGCATGGATTGAAGCAATGCAGGAAGAACTTCTCCAATATAAATTACATGACACTTGAGATTTAGTGCCGAGACCAATCGACAAACTCGTCATTGATCTTAAGTGGTTATGGAAGAACAAAAAGGATGAAGAGATGACTGTCATTCGCAACAAAGCTCGTCTCGTGGCCAAAGGATTCAGACAGGAAGAGGGGATAGATTTTGAAGAGTCATTCGCACCAGTAGCAAGGCTTGAGGCAGTCAGGATTTTCTTAGCATACGCGGCTCACAAGAACATCACGGTCTATCAGATGGACATCAAGACAGCTTTCTTGAACGGAACTCTGAAAGAAGAAGTATACGTGAGTCAGCCAGATGGATTCGTTGACAAAGATCATACGGACTACGTCTACAAGCTAAAGAAAGCTATCTATAGTTTGAAACAAGCCACAAGGGCGTGGTATGACGAACTATCATCTTTCTTGCTGAATAATCATTTCACCAAAGGAACAATTGACCCGACCCTGTTTACTAAAAAATTCAAAGATGACATTTTAATTGTTCAGATTTACGTGGACGACATTATTTTTGGGTCCACTAATCCGAAACACTCAAAACATTTTGAAAATCTCATGAAAAGCAAATTTGAAATGTCCATGTTGGGAGAATTAAAATTCTTTTGGGTTTACAAATTCATCAAACCCCACGTGGTATTTTTATAAATCAAGCTAAATATACAATTGAGATTTTAAAGAAACATGGAATGGAAAATTGTGATTCTGTTGGAACCCCAATGGTAACCTCACCAAAAATAGGAGCTGACCTATATGGGAAACCCATTGATCCGAAGAAATATCGGAGCATGATTGGTTCTCTCATGTATCTAACCGCTAGTCGACCCGATATACATTTTGCTGTGTGTTTGTTAGCAAGATTTCAGGCAAAACCTACAGAACTGCACCTTCAAGAGGTCAAACGAATATTCCGGTATCTACGAAGAACCATCAACATGGGACTTTGGTATCCGAAGGATTCGGAGTTCACGCTCATAGCCTTTTCAAATGCGGACCATGCTGGTTGCCAAGAAATAGCAAAGAGTACATCCGGGGGAGCTCAATTTTTGGGAGAAAAGCTAGTAGGCTGGTCATCAAGGAAATAAGACTGTACGGAACTATCAACTGCTGAAGCCGAGTATGTGTCTATATCTGCGTGTTGTGCCCAAGTTCTTTGGATGAGGACACAGCTCACAGATTATGGTTTCTCTTTCGACCGCATACCTTTGTATTGTGACTCGAAAAGTGCCATAGCCATCTCGTGCAATCCCGTGCAACACTCGAAGACCAAGCATATTAGAGTCCGCAATCACTTCATAAAGGAACACGTCGAAGAGGGTACTGTTGAATTATTTTTCGTTAAGACTGAATACCAACTCACCAATCTATTTACTAAAGCCCTCCCAAAAGAGCGGTTTGATAAATTAGTTCGCCGAATTGGAATACGAAGCCTAACTCCCGAAGAGTTAGAAAGTCTTCTCGAATATTCTTGAATTTTATCTCAAAAAGCTTCGCATGTAAATATTTTTGAAAAACAAAATACAAAATTTGAAAAACCAACAAAAACAAAATATAAAAATAGAAAATTTCAAAAATACAAAAACAGTAAAAATATAAAAACCAAAAATATTCTTCTCACGACATGTCTCTCGTATAATCGATATTCTGTACGTACCTAGAAATGTCATTCAACAATGATACGGGCATGTACAGATGCTTGAGCGAGAGTTCATTTAAAGTTTTCCAAAACATGTCGTTTCTCAAAACTTTCTTCACTACGGCTTTCGTATATTTCAGTACGAAACCCGCGCTACATTGATGACTTCTGATTATTTCAGATCAGGACTCGCATTGTTAATGGCAAAAGAAAAAAGAATCATTGAGCACATGATCAAGATTTTTCAAAGAGATTTTTCAAAATCTTTCTCCAAATTCTGTACTCAAGATTCTTCAAAAAGAAAACTCCCTCTATACCCTTAAAATTAATTTAAACTCACAAGTTTAAAAATATGCTTTCTTTAAGGGGGAGTATAAAATTTAAAACAAAAAGTTCCAAATTCATGCAAATCCGTCTATCTCTCCAAAATCCTCATTTTAATCCGTTGATATCAAAAATATCACGAAATGCTATTTTTGAGGGGGAGAAGACGTGATTAAAATGTGATCAAAAAGTTTAAAGATCGTGGATTGAATCTCAAAAGAGCTCGACTCAAGACTTTAACCCTCGAATTGACAAAAATTGAATGTCCGTAATCGAAAAGACTTGTCCGGGACGGGTAATAATTTCAAGCTGGTTATCCAGTGATGTAAACGTGTCTCGCAAAGGACTTGTCTGAGTAGAATGTACCAATTCGAGAGATAATCATTGAATATGACCGGGACGGGTAATAATTTCAAGCTAGTCCAACTAGTGATGTAAACGTGTCTCGCAATGGTCATGTTCATTGAAATTCAATCATTTCAAATGTGCGAACTCTACCCAACATGTGCAAATTTATCTTAAAAATGCATGAGCACATGTGAAGGGGGAGTATTTCTGAAAATGCAAAAACTCTCGAAGTGTTATCCAAAACATGTTTTATTCATAAACACTTTGAGAGATTTTCACAAAAAGGTTTATGGCAAGTGATCAATAAATCTAGGATAATCATCGAGTTATAAGGTGATTATGGTTAGGTTTATGTCCAATGATCCGCCAGAGCCGGAGGGATCTACCCAAGGACAATTCCAATATATTATAATTAGAAGTCCTTAGGTAAGATTGAAAAAAGGAGTAAATGAGAAAGGGAAAGAAGGGGTTGAAGAATTAAAAAGAAAAGTTGAATGAAAGGGTGAAAAGAAATAGCCCTCCATGAAAACTTAGGGCAGAAACCGGGTCAATACATCTGCTATTGGTATTCACTAAGGTGATATTGATATTGAAAACAAGACGTCATGGACCCAGTGACGCGTTGCACCACCCCTCCTAGCCACTCAGATATCTCTTAAAAGATATTTGTTTCATTTCTCACGGAGAACACTGCATAATCTATCGGCCTCTCATTCCGAGATGTGTTGATATTGAAAAGGTGGCACTCTGCTCCATGCCTCCGACAACTAAAACTAAAACGCACATTATAGAGTCTAGAGCTATGAGATTCATCAAAAAATCTCTTAGGAACACTTCCAATATAATACACTTGTGTTCGCCAAAAAGGACACAAGTTGTAAGAGTCTTAATGAGATCTAAGGATCTTGCCATTTATATCATGATGGTTACGTGCTTCAAATGGTCTACAGTCGTGGGGTGATCTCCAGCGACTCACTGAATCGTGGGTGCACTTCGGTGTGTCCATGTAAGCCCTTTCGGGGGTATCCGGTTCAGAACGGCCTGGGTTAGGATTAGAGAAAGTCTTCACACTATGCTGATGACGATATCGAAGTCCAAATCTGTAAGTGCTGGACATATTATTGCTAACTGTTTTATGCAGGTACTACAAAAGTCCATCAACCATCATCCGATGTATCCAACATCTTCACCTCCTCATACTCATACGTACAAAGATCATCCTCAACAGAGCTCAAGTGTAAAAGTTCAAGACCAAAAGATCAAGTGAAAGACAAAGTGTAACAACAAAGTCAAGAAGCTAATCAAGACGTCAAGAACAAAGTAATGAATCATGAAAGGATGACAAGTACGAAGATCATGAGGTATGAGTATGTTGGAGGACACGACGCATAAACACATGAAGATGTTGATCAAGGAAAGAACAACCACCAAATGATGATACTTTGAAGATCACAGTGCATGAAGGAACAAGAGCAAAGACTATTCTACAACGACACACAAAGCAAAAGACATTGAAGACGAAAGACCACATCACTCAGAGCATCATTTCAATGACCATCCCTTAGGGGGAGATTGTTAGGATTTATTATAAAGTGATGGTCATTATCGTTGTAATATTTTAATTAAGTGTGTCGTTGTATAAGGTAGTTAATTTAATCAATGGGCTTGGACTTAAGTTTGTAAGTTAAATATAATCCATGTATAAGCCCAACTCATGTCCAAGCCCACCCATGTCTAGAAAAGTATAAATAGCACCTTCCATCCCCATATGGAAGGTGGGTGTTCTCAGGTCCTCATAGTGCTTAAGAGTATTCTAGGTTTTGTATTAAAGGATAAGTGTGTGATTAATATAGTTTCTATGCAAGTTCCACTCTTATTCTTTGATCTAATCTAGTGATATAGTTATTGGTTAGGATTGATTTTAGGTTATAACAGTCAACATATTTTTCCCTCCTCCTTTGACCATAAAATCATTCCTTGATTTTATAAACCATTCCTTGATTTTTAACACTTACGATTTTACGTCTAAAGAATATTTAACACCAACCGACACTAGACTGAGCCCAGTCTAGACATTATAGGCCATTTTAATTCATTATTATCATATTAGAAAAGTTACATTTTACTTTTCTCAGTTTTACGCAACTTTCGTACGTTTTACGTTTAACGCGTTTTAAACCTACGTTTCCAGCGTTATCAGCGTTTTCGCGACCCATTAAACTTATCACTCAATTTTATAAGATAATAATAAGTATATTGACAAGTTTAATAATTTCTACAAGTTTCGTATTTTTACGATACCCGGTTTTACGTTTCATGACTTAACGACTTAACGATAACAATTACCGGGACAAAACTGACTCCGTAAAATCAAGATAATGCAAGAAACTTATCAAGCTTCTCATGAAAGCCTCATGAAGCTTATAAAGGAAGGAACCAAGGGCATGTTTCTTGATCTTGACCATTGATCTCTAGGATGTTTACAAGTGTAAACTTAACCATGGTTAAATATTAACCTAATATATAGTTAACTCCTAAATTTTTCCTATAAATACCAAGCTAAAAACTTCATAAATCCTTGCACCACACCTTCTTATATCTTCAAAGACCTAAAACCAAAGGCACTTCTCTTATATTTTGTAAGAAAGTTCATGTGTTTTTGAGAAAAGCTAGCATTTGATCTTATTTTCTCCGAGTTTTCAAGAAAGAGTCGTTATAATCTTCAAATAACTTCAAGTCTCCAAAAAGACTTTTTTATTATCTTCAAATAGCTTCGGGTTTTCAAGAAGGCGATGTTATAATCTTCAAGTAGCCTCGGGTTTACGAAGATTACAAATTTCACGTCGAAGCTCCGCTTATATTCCCTTTTCTATAATACTCAAGCATTCTAAATAAAGGTAAGTAATTATAAGATTAAAAATTATTTAAATACTTATAAACTTTGTTAGTTTATTTATTGTATTTATAAACTCTTAATATGTCATATAATCAAGTAAGCAAAATATATGTTTCACATATAAATACTATGTTAGTAGGGAGCTTCATGTGAGGGGTTTCATTTGGGTGAACGTATCGACGAGTTGCTGGATTTACGAATTAAAGTGTCCTAGCTCCTCGAACGTTTACTGCATGACCTCTGGATTATGATGGCCTGAACAGTAGTACGAGATATTTAAACTATATAAGGCATGTTTAAATATTCACTTCGTTGTTTTAGAACCTAAGACACGATATCATATTTCTAGGTTGCTCGTAGAGATTCTCCCGGCTTATCCAGCGATTTCATTATATCCCTAACATCATTTACTCTGAGGTGAGTTTTCATAGCCCCATTTCTCAATTTATTATTTCATTTCAAACCTACGGGGGAGAATACATTGCACATCATTTTATTACGAGCCCAAGTATATCAAATTCATTTACATTGCTTAAGTTACCACATTGCCATGTTAATGTCCCCATTCCTTTATCATGAACCGTTAATTATGTAGTAAGCAAGAGTGAGTGAATAGATCTATTGAGGGAGACTCCTCCGGGTTGGTATATCCAACTGGTCAAACGGATGCATTTCATTTAATATCATAATTAGAGTTGTTTGGCAAACACTCTGTTGGGGCGAACATCATAATCAGTCTAGCTTCGGGGTCATGAGCTTATAGCAATTGTATCATTTTTATATGGCGACATTGTCATACATAACCTTATACTTGTGGTAGCCGTACAGAACATTTACATAAACCTATGATTCTCACCAACATTTTTGTTGACCGTTTTAGCAATGTATTTTCAGGTAACTCAAACCGCAGTCAAGAAAATTCTTAAATCTTCCAAGAAACACACCAGATCAACCGTAGAATGCCAAGAAACTAAACTAGAGAACTACATGAACACAAAAGTACTAAGTTTTAATGATTTGAACCACAAACAAAGCAAAACCAATTATTTTCTTGGCTAAACTATACGACCCACAAAAATAACACAAAAGCGCCAAAATCTCAACACAAATCCGTGATTATGCAATAACTAGAACCTAACCATGGCTCTTGATACCAATTGTAGCATATTCAATAACATATAACACATAAATCGTGTGATTTGGCCGATTTGTTTTAGAGAGAGAAGGAGGAGAAATGGGAACTTAGAGAGAGAAATGGAAGTTGTATTAGGTTAAATGTGAAGGAGTTCCAACCCTCTCCTTAGGAGGAGAGGGGTATTTATAGTACTAACTAGGTTGCCCCTAGAGGGCTGTGGAGTGAGCTGACAGTGGGTAAAGACCCGACCCAACTCCACAAATACTAATATAACTAAACTAATAATAATAATACTAATACTTCTACGAGCTACTTTATACTAAATAGATACTCGGGGTGACCGAGTCTTCACATGAATATTTATATTCCTAACATTTAATATAAATAAATAAACACATAATAACACATATAATCTTAACCATTAAATCATATAGCCACATGCAAACTTTTTGATAAAATCCTATTAATAATCTATCTATGTTTAATATGCATATATTTAACTAAGACTCCCATTGGTTTTTGAGCAAAAGGTACCAATGGAACACATACACCAAACAATTTGGTTGCGTAAGTCTTAGCAAATATATACCACGTAGCACATAAAAGATTTATTAATTTAATTAATTGGAGTCTTCCCCAATTTTAGATCTATCTTATTACATGTAGCAAACAACTTAACAATTAATTACAAACCCTAATCCATGATAAACATGCATGTTTTATCATTGATTAATTTACAAGTCACAAGATACGTAACTCTTTACACACATAAACAAACATGTTCCTAATTTTAGGGTTACAAAACTAATTTTTAATAAAAGAGGGCTCGCCCCCCCCCCCCCCCCCCCCCCCCCCAAAATAAGGGTTCAAAATTTTTTAATGTTCTAAACCCTAAAAAATTCGACTAACATGTAATCCTAATCAAAGATTCAATTTTTATGTGTTTCGGTAATACAATTACATGTTAAACGGCTCGTGATGCCACTGTTAGAATTTAAATACCATAACAATTATATAAATAAATACTACATCATCAAAGCACATAGCGGAAGCATAAGATCATACTTAACACGTAAAGGATTAACCGAATAATAAAGACACTTACCTATCAATACTTCAAATCTTCTTCTTTAATCAAACAAGTGGATTAGCGAGATACCCCTTACCGTTTTGTATCTCAATCCAAGATGTATAAACTATAGTGAGTTTATACCAAGGTTTTGTACACACGTACTATAACCGATTAATAATTTATGCTAGTAAAAGAACACAAGATTAAACCAAAACTATTTTGCTTAATAAAACTAGATCGATCCACCCTTAAGGGTTGTGATCCGATCGGCAATACAAGAAGAAGAGGAATAGAAAACTTAGGGTTATAGCAAGAGTTCACAAAAGTGAGAAACCCTAACCCCTAAGCCTTGTATTTATAGAGTGAAATCTTGGAAGACAAGTTTGATCTGGGTTGGATTTTGGAAACCCTCAAACGATCGGCCCTAGGACTCCATAGGGATTCTAGAAACTTCTTGTCCTTCTAATTTCATCCATAGTCCCTCCTTTATTCACTAACGGTTGTTAGTCAATTCCCGTTAATTACTTAACGCCCGTTAGTCGTTATTTTGTGTTCAAATAATTAAATATATAACGGTTTATATATATTATTTAATTATTATACATTAATCATTCATACGTAAAGTGTGCAATCCCATGGTCCTGAGTTCGATTCTAGTCATACACGTTTAATATTTGTCCACAAACTTAACAAATAGATCAAATAATCAAGAATTAGACATAAAGATTTTGCCAATATTTTTGTTCTGTTGTACATCAACTAAAAGTATCAAAGTTTAATCAATGGCTAACAAAGCTTTTGCCAATATTTTTCCACTATTGTACATCAACTAACAGTGCCAAAACTCTTTTATGATTTTCGATGTGCTTTTTACAGCATTAGTCTTTGTGATACCGAAAATCAAATAATATAGTGTACAGATTTAAAAGAAACCTGGTTTGATTAGTATCTTCTACTTTCTAACTTCCACTAAATAAAATTAAAGTTAATTTCATAAATGGTCCCTATGGTCTGTCGGGTTTAACGGATTTAGTCTACAAACTTTTTTCTTAACGGATCCAGTCCCTGTGGTTGCGACCCATAACGGGTTTGGTCCCTGAGACTAACTGTCGTTAGTTTTTTCCGTTACCTAACGACCGTTTGCAACAAACATTTGCACCGTTAGTCCTTTATACTAATGACCGTTTATACTTAACTCAATTTTTTTTTCTTCTAAAAATTTAAAAAAAATTTAAAAAAAATGGTTTTCTGATAATTTTTTTTTCTAAATATCTTTAAAATTTATACAGTTTTCATACACATTTTTATAGACACATTTTTATACACACGTTTTTATATACATGTTTTTATACACGTTTTTATACACATTTTATACACACATTTATACATATGGTTCTTACCTGTACAAAAGATTTATAAAAGATTTATAAATTACTTGGATCACATATGGTTCTTACCTGTACAAAATTCTTCGCATCCCCATAATCTTAAAGATTAGTAAGCTTTAGATATATGCAAAAACGTTAGGGGACCACAAGACTCACACATGGTTTCGAAACCTGCAGTGAAGGGGAAACTATATTAAGAGGTTATATATTGTAGATTTCAGCGAACCAATTTCCTGGTTAATGTATGATGGTTAATGCACATATACCAAATTCTACTATTGATTGCAAAAGAGAAGAACATAGATAAAGCACAACCGACAAAATGAATTTTACCTTGTATATATAACAGTGTCTGCACACATCTTTTTTTCTATACATAAAGCACCAAACTCGGTGATTTTCTAAAAAAGCTATAAGCATACTACATAATGATCATTTAAATTTGTGATGACACATTGTGGCTCTTTTTCCTATGAACTTTACTACATTGAGATCATTCTAAATTTGTGACTCCACATCAAGTTAAACCCTCTGAAAATTGGCAGCATATCCCACTATTGGCTAAAGCCACACCCCAACTTTTGCCCTTTGCCCTTTTAAACTCCTCGAATAGGCTTAGCTAAGCACACCTTTATTTTGGATAATGAATACATAAAAAAGTAAAAGTTTAGATCATTACCAGATTATGATAATACAAAGCTATGCTTACTAACCGCAACGCTAAACATGTCTAAAATAACACATATTACAAACTCATATAGTGTAAAGTGATACCTGTTTAGCCGGATTATATTATCCACCGTAATATTTTTCAAGTAAAAGCTCCTGCAATATACACATTGAGATTTATAATGATCCGCATATGACCATTGCCAAATCAACAACAAAGTGCAGTTTAATAAAAACTCCCAAAATCAGATTGTTGCGAATATAACTTGGCAGACATTTCATCAAACACTTGGTGAGCATAAAAATGGACCAAAGATATTTCGTCAAATACTTGATGTGCAAGTTTAAACTTGACACTTAATTTTTGATTTCATCACCTTGAATTTGATAGCTCATTGACAGGATCTTCATTCCCCATCACCTACAACTATGACAAAAATAAAAAAATAAAAAATAAAATAATAAAAAAAAAAATTACCTGCTGGAATATGAATGGAACGAAAAGTCGAAAAGCTTATTCAAAATTCCCTGCAAATCAAATAATATAATAACACAAATTAAAAATCAATATGATATTCAAGATAATAACTTATTCTTAGCGATACAAACCTATTGAAAAAAAAAAAAAAAAAAAAAAAAAAAAAAAAAAAAAAAAAAAGATGATGAAGATCGTGCAGAATGGGGTCCCTGGATTATGATGGCTGAGGAATACATGAATTGGTGTATAGGGTTTTGGTTTATGAAGAATTATTGGGTGTTGGTTGGGTTAGAACCGGTGTGGGGGAGCTTTTGCTTCCCCCATAAGTTTTGCAAAATCGATTTATTACTTTGATATTTTCCTTGGTGCGTTAAAGTTTAACCCTCACTGCAAAATCGATTTATTATTTTGATATTTTCTTAGAGCATTCCCAGCGGTTAACGCACTTGGTGCGTTAAAAGCTTAACCCTCACTGCGTTAAGGTGCGTTAAGCGTTGGAACTGTGTGCGTTAACGCACCTGCGTTAACCCCTTAACGCGACGTTAAGGTAAGTTGCAATAAAAAAAATAAAAAAAAAAAATCATTTCTGCCCCCCTTGGATTATGAGCTGATCGGACGATGTGTGTATGTTTGTGTGTGTACAGGGGATTTGGTAAAGGAGAAGATGATATATAAAGAATACTATGCATTGTAGTCCCTACAAAAGTGTGGTTGTTACACTTTAGTCCCTGTGTTTTTTTTTTTTTTAAATAACATTTATATTTAGTTTTTTTTATGTGGTAGGTATTTTTTTTTTTTTTTTTTTTTTAATTCGTAACGTTTTTTTTATTTTGTATTGAATTTTTAAGTTTATTAATGAAATATTAGGTTGTTGAATGAATGAAATAGTTAAGGGGTTAATTTGTAAATTGGTGTTATAGGTTAGTTAAGGGTGAGTTATGATTGCGGGTGTTTTTTTTTTAGTTAAAGTTGGCGTGACAGTGTGTTAAACTTTAACCCTGAGTTATGATTGGAAGTGCTCTAAGTGTATAATTTAAATGTTTTTATGTGGAATGCCTAATTTAGACACTCTAAAATTTGAGCATTTCTTTTTTAGATGGGCAAAATTGTCTTTTTCATACTTTGATTTATTACTTAGAATATATAGATTGGAACTTTGGGCCTCGTCTTCATTTAGTCCTTGATCATGCGCCATATTTCATGCTTAGTCCTTGTGGTTCTTTTTGTCTTCCACCGTAAAGAACAAAACACATAAATGTGTTTAATTTATGAAACTTAAAAGTATTCAACGGATTAGGCCCCTAAGATTCTTTCTTGATTAAACTTTGGTCATTTTCTTCATTAAAACTTCATGTAACTTAATCACCTTAGGCCCCTCTTCGTTCTTCATTATATTATCTTCGGTCCTTATAACAAATAAACTTTGTACCAACTTGCCGCTTTTAGCCCCTGGACTTTAACTCCTTCGTGCCCAAGTAATTAATTACGGCGTAACTAAATCACTAAGTTACGCCCTAAGTCTTCGTCAGCTTGAACTTATCCACTCCTTAAATTTCTCTACAGCGTAACTAAATTACCAAGTTACGCCGTAACCTTCATAATTAATAATTACGGCGTAACCTCAATGGTAGTTTACGCCGTAATACCTTCAATCTCTTCAATCACATACTGTGTAATATTTACGCCGTAACCTTATGCCTTGGTTACGACGTAACCTTCATAGTTCATGAATAAGGCTAACTCCTTGGATATTTACGGCGTAACATCAATAACTAAGCTACGCCGTAACTATTCTTCAGAACATATTTTTGCACTTTTTGGCCTTTTCTCGCATCTTTTCCGCTTCAACGCCTCATTTATCCTGAAATGTACATATGAACAAATATGAACGAATTAAGCAACATATTTATATAAATGAGGCAATAAACACGAGAATTTGATATGTAAAATATCAGATTATTTGATGTTATCACTGATCCTCGCTACCAGGTTTTAAGGCAACGCATGTGGTGGTCGTGATCGACTATACAACTTTGGAAACGCAGTTGCTACTATAAAGAGAGTATAATGTAAAGTGAAATATTTGAGAGACTTAAAGAGTTATAGACGTACTTAATTTCATGTTTAAACCTGCGTGATAACATCATGTTGGCTACAGCTAAATAGTCAAATGTTTCACAAATCCACAAGTCAATGATGCACGAGTTTAGTCATGAAATTAGTTAATTTTTATTCATTTCGTTTATGAGTTGAGATCAATATAGATATCATATTTGTCATAAATCCAAAGAACCAATCTTAGCCATTCATTTTTCATCTAAATTAATAAAAACCATTTTTCACATTTTTTTTTAAAACAACATATCTTGCAAACGGTAAATCTTCAAGCTACATAAAATACACCATCGCGATGAGAATTAAATTATCTATCTATAGATATGCACTTCTCTATACTTTCGATGAACCTTTTTTTTAAAAATTTCCGCCCAGAAAAATCACACGTGATTTGTAAAAATCACATGTGATTTGTAAAAAGAATTTCCGCCCAGAAAAATCACACGTGATTTGTAAAAATCACATGTGATTTGTAAAAAATAATTTTTACAAATCACATGTGATTTTTACAAATCACGTGTGATTTTTCTGGGCGGAAATTTTGAAAAAGAAAAATTCGTCGAAAATATAGAGAAGTGCATATCTATAGAAAGATAATTTAATTCTCGTCGCGATGGTATGATTTTTTTCGCGTAACGATTAACAGTTTGCGAGATATTTAGTTTTTAGAGTAAATTACACTGTTGGTCCTTGTGGTTTGCGTTGACTGGCGCCAGTGGTCCTTTGACCAAAAAAAATTGCACCACTCAGCCTTAAGTCAGAAACATTATGCACCGTTAGTCCCTCCATCCAACTGGCCCACTAACTCCCACTAACACTGGTTAAGTAAGGATTCTAAAAGGGCATTTTCATCACTTCACAACACAAAATCCTAGAAACTTCCCTAAACTAAATCCAGATTCATCCCAACTCTTTTTAAAAAACACCTACTCCTAAACATAAATCCAGATTCATCCCAACTCTTTTTACACTCCTTCTTCCAATAAAAAAAACACACCGGAAAACACAAATACAATGATTTGTTAATCAAAATCCCTAAACTAAATCAACTAGCCACTACAAAATCCTAGAAACTTCATAATACAGCGACAAGAACAGATCCGGCGGCGACAAGAACAAACCCGGTGGCTACATTTAAATTACTAAATCGATTTTTAAGCTTTTTATCAAGAAATTGGGGATTTTAGTTTCAGTGGGTATTCTGAATGATTGATTGAGGGGATTTGTTCGGAAGCCCCTACTAATCACTCGCCTATGTTCAATCTCATTACAACAATAACCTAAGAGTGTGAATCGAGTGATTAGGGTTTCGTATGTTCATATAGAAAATTCTTGAAGTTTGTTGAAATTGTTAAGGGGCTTTTATGAATTCCGAACACAGATACTCAGTCACACAACCATCTTTCTGCTATTGAAATCCGAATACCAACACCCCTGTAACTCATTTTTATCTTGTTACACAAAGAATAAAGACCACAAACTTTTGTCTTCTAGATCCTATACACGGGTCTCGGGTAAGTGTTTCTTGTTCTTGTTTCGTTAATCTTGACCAAAAGAAAGAAAATAATGAAACAATATTGTTTTAAAATTTTCATTTAAAGTTTTCAGATATTAAAGTAAAGGAGCTATGCTTCTTATAGATCTATGATGGTTTAAGTTCACACACGAATCTTTAAAGATTGTACAAAAAGGTAAACGACTGAGATCTTTGTTTGTTTTTCGTTTTTTGCTTCGAGTCTTCAAGATCTTTGTTAAGGTCTCTGTTAGGTTTTTGTATTGGCTTTAAGTTTCAAGATTGATGATGTATCAAACGGAGATCTTTTTCTTGTTCTTTTTACTTTTGAATCTTGATTGTCGTTGATGTTGTAGAGATATCTCTTGTTGGTTGTGATAATGGTTGTAGTAGTTGTTGATTGTGATGGTGTTCGGTGATGGGATTAGGCGTTGTAGTTGGTTGTTGATTGTTAACACGGTTAGGATAGAAGTTGTGTTGATATTGTTGGTTTGTTGTCTGCTGTTGTTGTTAATATTGCTAGTGGTAGTGAGGGTTTGTGACGAGAGTGGTGTGGTGTTTGCCGGACATTTTTCAGGTGGCTAGTTGTGGTGGTTTGAATATATAAAGGAGTTGTGTACAGAGGGGTATGGAGTTTGAATATATAAAGGAGTTGCCGGACATTTTTCAGGTGGCTAGTTGGGTTTGTAAATGATGTCACCGGAATCTGGGTTTGTCTGGGTTTGTCATCGGAATCTTGATTTTGTAATAAGGTTTGGTACAGTGGGTTATTTTAGTTAACAGACAAGAGTTGCCCCTTTAATGTGAAGTGACGAAAATGCCCTTTTAGAATCCTTACTTAACGAGCGTTAGTGGGAGTTAGTGGGCCAGTTGGATGGAGAGACTAACGATGCATAACGTTTCTGACTTAAGGCTGAGTGGTGCAATTTTTTTGGTCAAAGGACCATTGGCGCCAGTCAACGCAAACCACAAGGACCAACGGTGTAATTTACTCTAATTTTTAAGAAAATGGTGAAAGTTTATCTTTTTTGTTTTGATCAAAAAAATGAGTGATCAGAATTAATTTATTGGATCTATCACAAATACTATAAGATATATATATATTGAACTTTTTCTTTCGTTTATTTGATAAAATTGTAAGTTTTTTTGTCTATGGATATCATTTCCACCTTTCATGAATGTTATGA
Organism: Artemisia tridentata subsp. tridentata; assembly: GCA_021014915.2. Taxonomy (NCBI): domain Eukaryota; kingdom Viridiplantae; phylum Streptophyta; class Magnoliopsida; order Asterales; family Asteraceae; genus Artemisia; species Artemisia tridentata. The sequence goes on from CP139504.1 coordinate 117,152,646, forward strand.
AACCGAAACCATAACAAGTCATATATCGATTGTTACATCTACCTAAAAGAACCTTTGCTTATAACAAGAAAAGTGGTGTTTAAGGAACCTTTATTTGAATCCTTCAAACTACCATTGTGAACGGTCCACATACAATAATCCATAACAAAAAGTTATGTAAAACATAAGCTTCACACATAAACTATTTACAAAACTTTGACCAACGGTATACAAAATGACCCACTAGTATTAAATTGTTAGTGATACGTGTATGAATATTTATCGCTAAAGAAAGTTGCACATACACTTCATAAATTTAAAAACCACAATATGAAAAATGTCTAAATTATTTAATCTTCACCGCAAAAGTTGTTGGTAGAGTACGATATGAAATACATAATTCATCAAAACAACATTCAAAGCTTTGTAACCGAATTCAACTACTATCTCCAATATTTATTACCCCATGCTCTCCACCACTCTTTCCATTATAAGAAATAATTACACATATGAATTTATTAACTTATTACCTATAACACACTATTACAAGGATCCTATAGTCATTTCACATGTTTTCAAACTATATATAGGCCTATTACAACACTCAAGAGTAACACATCCAATATTACCCCATCAACAACTTAACCATGACATATTTCACCACCACCTTAGCTACAATCCTCCTCCTTGCCACCACCACTTTCGCGGCCCAAACTCCGCCATTTAAGAAAATCTATGCATTCGGAGACTCGTACACTGACACTGGTAACACAGCTTCACTCGGTGGGGCTGCCTTTACTTATGTATCTAACTTACCATATGGTAGTACATTTTTTCACCACCCCACTAACCGTTATTCTGATGGCCGTCTAGTCATTGACTTTGTAACTGAATCCTTGTCCTTACCCTACTTGCCACCCTACCGCAACAACAAAGCTGACACATCAAATGGTGTCAACTTTGCTGTTGCGGGGTCCACTGCCATACCATATGAGTTTTTCGCCAAAAATAACCTTACTCTAGATATACAACGTCAATCTTTACAAACTCAACTTGGTTGGTTTAACAAAATGCTGAGTGACAAAAAGTGTAAAAGTGCGAAAACAACACCTAATGAATGTAAGGCTGTTTTTGATGATGCATTGATTTGGGTTGGTGAAATTGGTGCTAACGATTATGCATACACTGTTGGATCTAATGTTCAAAGCAAAACAATTCAAGATCTTTCGATTCGTAGTGTTAACGGATTCCTTGAGGTAACTGGTTAATCATAGTAGAAGTTTTCTTTTTATATGAAACTAGCTATTCAATCTGATTATAAGCAAGTTCAAAAAAAAATCTGGTTATAAGCATATATCTGCATATAAGTTATTTATAATATTTAAGCGGATTCATGGGCTATACGTTTATATGTTTGGTTTGTCACTTGACTCGTCTGATTCACCTATTTTTAATGTGAAATATACAATCTTCATTAAGAAATAACTATGGGGTCGAAACTCGAAAAAACCTTGTTACAATGACACCCACATTTTGTATCATAAGTTTTACTTGATATTGCGTCTGGTGGGTTTGATGGGATGGGGTTTGATCTTATAGTGTCAGATCTTCACTATTCGTGTTTGTTCCTAAGAGTAGTGTTGGTGCAGGGTCGGTTTGTTGGTTCATGTCATTGTTTGTAATTTTAGCATCTTGTTAGTTTATCTATTTACAGGAACTTTGTTTATGCATCCAACTAAGTAGTGCATTATTCTGAAGTCTGAACTATTTGTTTTGCTAGACATTGCTGAGCAAAGGTGCAAAGTACATGGTAGTCGAAGGCCTTCCAACAACAGGTTGCCTAACACTCGCCTTGTCCCTAGCACCCGAGTCTGACCGTGACGACATGGGGTGTGTGGCAAGTCAAAACAAGCAAAGCTATGACCACAACACCATCCTCCAAACCAAGATCTCAGACCTCAGAAAAAAATACCCTCAAAACGTCATCATTTATGCTGACTACTGGAACGCATACCGTTCTGTTGTAAAAAATGCACCCAAACTCGGGTTCAGGAGATTTTCAAAGTGTGTTGCGGGTCAGAAGGTGCACCATATAACTTTGATGTCCTTGTTACTTGTGGGTCCCAGTCTTCAACCTCTTGCAAAGACCCTGCCCATTATATCAACTGGGATGGGGTTCACCTAACTGAGGCTATGAATAAGGCGGTTTCTGAGGAGTTCCTTAAGGGTGAGTTAACTCATCCTCCCTTCACGTCACTAATGAGCAGCTTAGAATACTCTGGTTAGATTAGTATGAATGTGTTTCCTAGTTTTATTGTCAGACTTGGTTTTTTAGTACCTTTCGCAGCAAAGAGAACTTGGGTTAGTTTTCTAATAATGGTTCTAGTTTTTACTGCTCAATGTACGTTTTTTTCGAGTCTAAGATCTTACAAATGTATGAGTCATCTTTTTATGTTTTCAGACGAATAACTCAGTTTGGTTCTTGAGCTTGGTAAAGACTACTATAAGGGACAATAAACGGTAACAAATTATTCAAATAGCACACCACACAAACTCTTCTATATTGTGAAGAAGAAAAACCTAAAGCGTTTAATTGACATATAAGGTCAAAGAAGCTACTTCTGAGCATGAGAACTGATATGATTATACAACTTCAAAAAATAATAAGTTTGTTTCATTTATTGCATAAGTATTAACCCGGTGGAAATTATAGTGTTGAAAATGTGAATTGTTACGGCTAATATGAATTTAGAAAGTGTCAGGTTTGACAATTTAAAGTAAAAAGAAAGGCATTTCGGTGTGTAACAGAATTTGAAAACACGGTTTCTATTGTAAAAGATGATAAAATTCTAACTGGGCATTTTGCAGAAATCAACTAGAAAATCAATAGGGTAATATCTTCGAATGTACAAGAAGTTTACATTAACTAACTCAGATTAGATTAAGTAGTCATTGTATACCAAAAAAATAGCATCTGGGATATCTTTAGGAAGCCTGTTTATGTAATTGTAGAAGCGATTCTTGTCTTCCTTTGACACTGTTTTTTGGTCAATCACGTCTCCTGTACACGGGAGAACCCACAAGTCCCCTGAGTTTACTCTCTTCAAGCTACCACGACAGAAAGGGCAGGATACCGACCTCGTATTCCTGTAAAAATCATGAAATTTAGCAAATAAATCAAGAAATACATACCTAAACATAAATGACAATTTATAAACTTACCAGTCATGGTAGCAATTGATGCACATTGCATGACAACAGTTGGGCAAAACCATCTTGGTGCAAGGCTCTAAACAAATACCACACTCATCTTCTCTTTCCATATCAAGATCTGAACTTTTAATCTTTTTTTCTAATTTATTTATGGGATCTATGCCAAATGGATGCAAATCATCTTCATTCATATCTAGCTCAACTGGAATCGTGCATAGACATTTAAGGGATGGTAGTATCACATCTGAAATTTACTTATGGCTATTAAAAATTACATGAAAACTAGCAAAAAAAAGAGTGTTTCTCATAAAACAATAAACTATATATAGTTGGATGTTTTGCATACCGTAGAACTGTCTTATGGATGCCTTCCTACCAAGTGAATTAAGCTTCGGCCTTCCATCTGGCAAAGCCTGAAAGAGCACCAATGTTATGATCACTTATTAACCCGTTTAGCGACATTTTACTTTTACTTCTACCCATTTGAGAAAAACTACAACATTGACCCGTTTATACGTAAATAGATCGAGATTGTAAATTCTAATTTTAGACCACAAACCTTGTGTACAACAACATAGCAGAAATTTAGACAGGTTTGAAGCAGGCATGAACATGGGGAGTTGATCCACTGGAGTAAAAATGACAAAATGTAAGCCAAGTCATTGTAACGCAGCTCCAATCTGATACATGCACCACCTTTATCCCTGGGAATAGAAGTTGCCCTGCAAACAATAGATCAAAAACACAACTAACTCAAAACTTGTGATATTATTACGACAGCTATATTCCACATTAAGCATGTAATGCAATAATTGAACAGCAACAGAATTTCAACCAACTTTGATGTCTTGTCTCAACAAGATATTGACTATTGGTTAAACAGTCAATTAAAAATCAATAATTTAGTTACTAAAAACTTTAAAGTATAAAAGGGTTCTATTTATTTTATTTTTTTTAGAAAAAAACTATAAAAAAGGGTGTTTAGGTTATAAGGACAATCACTAAATTGAATTTCTCTTCTCCCATCCCAACAAGAACACTTAAAAAAGTAAATATGTTGACTTTTTGTCAAACAATGGATTCAACATTGATGGCATAATTGAATTTACTCAGATATTTACAGGAAAAAACAAATATTCTATTAAAATGGTAACTAAAACGTCAACCAAATCAAAAGCATTTTACCCTTCTTAATCTCGCTAAACTGATGTCAATTTTGTATTTCAATTTCTCAGTATTGACCACCAAAGTAAAACTTTAGAAACAAATGTATTGCAACAATTTTCTCAAGATTGCATCGAGTTTATAAACTTTTCTTACAATGATACCAATACTTCAAAAAGGAACCTATATTGCATGTAAAACTCTAAAACACGCATTACTAAATTGATCATTACGTAGTACAAAAGATAGTCAAACTACCAAGATCAAACAAACTACTATGTATAAGTAATCCATATAAAATGACCATAAACTAAACACTCAAGATTTTACATGTACAATATTTGTATAGTATCAACAATTTCTGTAAACTATCAAAGCTCAAAACTTCGACCTTCAAAGTCAAACACTCTCGGTCTTTACTTATACACAATTAACACACAAAAAGCCAAACTCAATATGCAAATTAACAAACTTTCACCTCAAAATAATACATGAGACAGTAATTAAAAATACCCATATTCTCTTTGCATTTAATTCTCATCTCCCAGCCCACTAAGAAATTACAAAAATGTAAAAAGATGTTGACTTTTGGTCAAACAATTAATTCAAAATTGATGGCATACACAAACTTACTCAAATTTAAAGAGCAAAACAAATGGTTATATTTCAATGTTACCAAAACATTTATCAATTTCAAAAGCTTCAGCCCGTCAAATTCTGGATAAACTGATGCTAACTTTCTATATCAATCTCTCAGGTTTGACCACCAAAGTCAAACTTTGGAAACAATGTATGGTAACTAGTTTCTCAAGATTATCTCCAGTTTATAAACTGTTAGTGCAATGATACCAATATTTTTAGTACAGTTAAATAAACAAACACATATTGCATGTAAAACTACATTACAGAATTGATCATTAAAATGGAAACAAGCTACTTTGCAAGTACAAACTTAACATCAATTTCACTATAAATTTAACACCCACAATGTCAATTTATGGAATTTGCTATATCCTCAACAACTAGTGTGAAACAGTAAATGCATCAAGAAATTTTACAAAATTCATAATATCTTTCAAAGTTCAAACTTTGACCTCAAAAGTCAAACACTCCCATTCTTTACTCATACACAATCAAAACACAAAAAACCCAAAATCACAAGCAAAGTAACAAACTTTAACCTCAAATTCACTACATAAGACAGTAATTAACAATACCCATGTTCTCATTTCACTTAAAAATCCATCCAAAAAAATAAAAACTGTAAAAACTCATATAAAAACATAAAAAGAACTTACAACATATTAGCAAACTGTATATCAACTTCAAGAATCTTAAGTGAGTCCTTATATGAAGGAGATGATGCAAGCTGATGATAATAATAGTTATCCATCATTACTTTTTAACAAAATGATCAAACTTTTTATTTTATAGAAAAGTTTTGATTTTTAAAAAATGGGTTGTGAAAAAGAAAAGGAAAAAATTATGGGAATTTGAAAAGAAGAAGGTGAGAGTAGTTGAAAAAGATGAAGACAGTTTTTGACTGCGTTTTTGTTCAGCGACTCCATTGGGTAAGTGAGGGGTGGTGCTACTAATCACCCGTGTGTTTAGCGGATGGTAAATGACAGTTTTGCCCATCTAATATGGTATTGGTAATTGGTGAAACAAAAAGGTTGTATTCTCGATTATCAATTAAAAATTAGAGTAAATTGCATTTTTGGTCCCTGTGGTTTGGCCAAATTGCAGATTTGGTCCCCAACTTTTTGAAAGTGCACCAATGGTCCCCATTTTCAAGTTTTCGTTGTATTTTTGGTCCCTGGCCTCAGTCAAAAGACAGAAATACCCCTGTCCTTTTCTTTTAATATATTCCTTTTCAGTTTTTAACACAAATGGTCCTTGTGTTGCGCAAGGCTTTACAAATTTAGTCTTTTTTTTTCACAAATGGTCCTTCTTACACAAAATCGTCCTTGTGTTGCGCAAGACTTACACAAATGGTCCTTGAGTCCGTTTTTCTTCCGTTTTCGTCCGTTTTTCTTACGTTTTTTCCGTTTTGGTCCGTTTTTATCCGTTTTTGTCCGTTTTTCTTACGTTTTTGTCCGTTTTTCTTACGTTTTTTACGTTTTCGTCCGTTATTCTTACGTTTTTTCCGTTTTCATACGTTTTTGTCCGTTTTTCTTACGTTTTTTTTTTTTTCCGTTTTTGTCAGTTTTTATCCGTTTTTCTTACGTTTTTGTCCGTTTTTCTTACGTTTTTTACGTTTTCGTCCGTTATTCTTACGTTTTTTTCAGTTTTCATACGTTTTTATCGTTTTTCTTACTTTTTTTTTTTTTTATGTTTTTTTTTTTCGTTTTTCTTTTTTTGTTTTTTTCTTCGTTTTTTCGTTTTTCTTTATTCTTACTTTTTTTTCCGTTTTATTTTTTTTTTTCTTTTTCGTTTTTTTTTTTCCGTTTTTTCGTTTTTTCGTCTTTTTCGTTTTTATCGTTTTTTCCGTTTTCTTACTTTGCGTTTTTCTTACGTTTTTTCCGTTTTGTCCTTTCCGTTTTTTTTTTTTACGTTTTTCCGTTTTCTACGTTCGTTTATCTCGTTTTTTAGCCGTTTTTTTTCGTTTTTCTTTTTGCGTTTTTTTACGTACCGTTTTTTCCGTTTTTACGTATTTTTCGTTTTTATCGTTGTTCATTTCTTTACATTTACTTTTTTTTTGTCCAATTTTATATAGTCCAAATTTTTGTCCGATTTTTTTTTGACCAAATTTTTTAAAAAAAATAAATAAAATTAAAAAATATAAAAAAAAATCAAAATTTTTGTCCGAATTTTTTGTCCCATTTTTTTTTTCTTTTTGGTCCGAATTTTTTTAAAAAATAAAAAATAATAAAAAAAATTCAAAATTTTTGTCCGATTTTTTTTTCTTTTTTGTCGAATTTAAAAAAAAATAAAAAAATTAAAAAAATTTCGGACAAAAAAGAAAAAAAAAAATCGGACAAAAATTTTGATTTTTTTTTTAATTTTTTAATTTTAATTATTTTTTTTAAAAGATTTGGTCAAAAAAAAATCGGACCAAAAATTTGGACTAAATAAAAAATTCGGACAAAAAAAAGAAAACGGAAAAAAAGGTAAAAAAACGTAAGGAAAATGAACAAAAACGATAAAAACGGAAAAAACGTAAGAATAACGGACGAAAACGTAAAAAACGTAAGAAAAAGGGACAAAAACGGATAAAAACGGACAAAAACTGAAAAAACGTAAGAAAAACGGACAAAAACATATGAAAACGGAAAAAAAAAACGTAAGAAAAACGGACAAAAACGTATGAAAACGGAAAAAAAAACGTAAGAATAAAGGACGAAAACGTAAAAAACGTAAGAAAACAGGAAAAACGTAAGAAAAACAGACAAAAACGTAAGAATAACGGACGAAAACGTAAAAAACATAAAGAAAAAACGTGATAAACAAAACAAAAAACGTAAGAAAAACAGAAAACGTAAAAAAAAAAAAAAGAAATAACGACAAAACGAAAAAACAAAAAAAACGAAAAACAAAAACGTAAGAAAACGACAAAAAAACGAAAAAAAAAGAAAAAACGAAAAAAAAAAAGACAAAAAGTAAAAAAACGTAAGAAAAACGGACAAAAACGTATGAAAACGGAAAAAAACGTAAGAATAACGGACGAAAACGTAAAAAACGTAAGAAAAACGGACAAAAACGTAAGAAAAACGGACAAAAACGGATAAAAACGGACCAAAACGGAAAAAACGTAAGAAAAACGGACGAAAACGGAAGAAAAACGGACTCAAGGACCATTTGTGTAAGTCTTGCGCAACACAAGGACGATTTTGTGTAAGAAGGACCATTTGTGAAAAAAAAAGACTAAATTTGTAAAGCCTTGCGCAACACAAGGACCATTTGTGTTAAAAACTGAAAAGGAATATATTAAAAGAAAAGGACAGGGGTATTTCTGTCTTTTGACTGAGGCCAGGGACCAAAAATACAACGAAAACTTGAAAATGGGGACCATTGGTGCACTTTCAAAAAGTTGGGGACCAAATCTGCAATTTGGCCAAACCACAGGGACCAAAAATGCAATTTACTCTAAAAATTAAAAAAAAGTTAAATAAAATGTTTGCTCTCAATATTTGGCTGAAAATATTTACTTCGTATCTTCACGTTTTCTTAGTAAAAAACCTTGAGAAGTATTTGATCTTTGATTTTTTGTAATTCTCAATGAACCATGCTCTTTATTAACATATTTCAATAACTCGTATTTTATCTTTTATCTGTACCTCTTACATATATAACAATCAATTTGTGTTCTCGATTATCACTTGAAAAAAGAAAGAAAAGTAAAGAAAATAAAGTGAAACAAAAATATTGCGTTCTCAAGTTCCATTTAAAGAGGAAAAGAAAATGAACATAACTAACAAAAATTATGATTTAGCTGATTTTAAAGTAAAATGTTTCCTTTTAAAATTTGTCTGAAAATGTTTATTTTTTATTTCTTTAATTTTCTTTGCTAAAAAAACTTATAAACTTAGCATAAAATTGAAAATGATGGAATGCACAAAATGTTTATCAACTCATATAAGAATTATAATACTAGTAATAAACAAACAAGGATTATAAGCACATTTTTTTAACAAATTACATGTAAAAAAGAATTCGCAACGAGTCTTTTAAGAACTTTTACAAAAAATTGCAATGATAAATTTTTGAGAGGTGATAATTGTTTTGATGCATACATTATCATATAAGCAATCAATATTTCATGAAACTGAGGTCCGTTAGTTCTGACTTGCTTATTTTGTTGAAAATTATTTTTCGACGATTGTTAGTTAAACATGTTTTTTACTATAATTTGTTATAGAAAGGCAATGCATTCGTTACAATCAAGTACTTGCTATTATTTGTGATACAAATTTTAAGGTCTAACTTAAATTTTTTGAAAGTGTCATCTAACTATAATTACTTTCTATTTTCTAGTTTGCTAATGATAATTTCTTGAGAGGTGATAATTGTTTTGATGCATACATTATCATATAAGCAATTAAGTGTTGGGCAATGTGCTATATAATTTGTACAAAATGATGCATGTAAACAGACATGAGGTAAATATCTTTTATAAGCCCCTCTGTTATTTCGTTCGGCGTCTGGAGACATATCAGTCATTGGCTCAAGATAGATCCATTTTTTGCTTTTGACTTTTGAGATATTTTGGAGCTTTACAAAACGGTTCGGTCCGGGAAAGATGGTAGGAAGATTGCTCACGGCATTGTTTTGGTTACGTGTTGGGCTTTGTGGAAAGAGCGCAACGATAAGATTTTTAGAGGGAAGACTCCTAAAGTTATGGATGTAGTCGGGCGTGTTAAATCTTTGTCGTTTTTATGGTTTAAACATAGGTCGAGGTTTAAACACATTAGGTGAAAGGATTGGTGTATTTTTCCGTTATACATGTTGTAATTGGTGGTTGTTTTGGCGGTCCTCGGTTTGAGGTCTTTGCCGTTTTTTGAATGAAAGTCATTGTTCAAAAAAAAACTTTCTCAGTCCTGATTTAAGTATGCAAATTATGAAATGTGTAATAAATGTATATTTGAGTTAACAAATTATCAATTTTATGCATGTATTTAGTACATCAATTAAATACAAATTTAGTGATATGGAAAGTATCTGATAGTAAAACAGGTAAAGTGATAAATTATAACTTTTATTTATCGTAATTAGACGGTTTTTTTTTTTTTGACAAACTAAAATAGTAAGGTTCACATTTAAATTGGGATTGATTGAGTGTATTTTGTAATGCTTTTGCGTAATGATGGGACTTATGTGTCTAAAAGACAAGTGTCTGGACAAAAGCAGGACCGCATGTGTCCGAAAGACAGCTACATCAAATAGCTGCAAGTGACTAAATGACGTGGCAAGAGCCACGTTTTAAAGGTAGACACTCTTTTACGCAAAACCTCTTTTTTCCAACGGTCCTTGCCAAGAACCAAGCGAGAGCCTCCACACCTGGATATTGCGGGATATTGTCCCCCACATATAGACATGCCATGTAGCACAAGGCTATGCATAACTCGGCTCACCATTTTTCTGTGTTGTTAGTTACAGTAAATAAGAGGCATAAATATACCAACCTCATTTGTTTTTATGTAACTCATATAAGAATTATAATAATAAAGAAACAAGGATTATAAGCATATTTATATATATAAAAAAAATAATTAAAAAAAAAGGAATTTTGTTTTATTGAAGAAAGATAAAATTTGATCGCACAAAAGTACAATAGTCGGTAGTCGAAAAAAATTGTAAAGTCAAATCAATTTAGAGGTAGTTTACACTTTACACAACCCACAAAACACTTGTATTTTATTAATAAAAAATAAAACATTTGTCAAAATGTTAGTGAAGTCGCACCAGTCGGTTAATCACAATGCCCTAGTTTAAAATATGCCTTTTTTATCCTTTTGCTAAAAAAGTAGATCATAATTTTAAAATCGGCCCATTTAAAAAATTTATTATAAAAATTTAACAAAGACTGTTGTGAAATTGTGTATGGTGGTTTGAGATTGTAGGGGTAAAAAGGTCAAAGATATGGTTTTGTGGTGGAACTATACTTTAAGCAAGGATGTCGACTATTGTAAATGACGTATTTGTTCTTGTAGTGTTTGTGACTGTAGTTTGGGTTTTACTTTTTAGGGATGAAAATGTCAAGTTGTATTTTACTTTTGGACTACATGATAAATGACTATTTCACCCTTGCTGTGAAGATTGTAAACGTGGTGCAGTCGTGTAAAGGTCAAGTTGTGGTGTGGTTTTGAAACTTACTTTAGAGTAGAGGTAAATGGGACAAGTGGAAACTAGGTGGCATTTGGCCATTTGGGCGAATTTTGTGAGCTAAATATATTTGAATGAAATTATGGATGGTGAATGTATAATCTCTTCTTTAGACAAGTTTAAGAAAAATACAATAATTAATTACTGTATATTTTTTACAATAATAGTTTTATCGTTAATATTTAATCTTGCTTTTCTAAATCTTCATAATAATAATTTAAATTACAGGTAATATATTATTTTGTATTGCATTTTTATATTTAGTTTTAATAGCGCATAATTAATTTGAAACAAGACGAAAATAAAAGATGAACAAATGACTGGCAATTACTTGCAATTGTTTTATATACCAAAAAAAAGTTTGGCTTAAGTTAAAATATTTGATGTTAAAAAGTGTCTAACAAACTTATGGTCAATTTTAATAGATAAATTCATAAAACATTTCTTATTGAAAGTATATGACTAAGGTTGGGCACACTAGTCGGTCGACCGATTTCTTGGTCGGTCGGGCCCACTGTGGCATGTTCGGTCGAGTGAGGTCGTCGGTCGTGCATGAGGAGAGAAGGGTCGAAAAAACGACCGATTTTCACAAACACATATGGACAAAAAATGTTAAAAAAAAAAAAAAAAAAAAAAAAAAAAAAAAAAAAAAAAAAAAAACTTTTTTTTTTTTTAAACTTTACCACTTTACAACCTTATAAATACCAACCTCAATGATACTTCTAAACACACAATTTCAAACACGCATTTCTATCAATACCTTCAAACACATTCTCTTAATTATGTCTTACAAGCTATTTTTTTGTTCTTCGTCTTCCGACGATGATGAAGAAGTTATGAGTGAGTTTACGGAGTTTGTTTGGAACGCGTACAATGCGTCACAACCAAAAGTTCGACGAAGGTACATACGTAGGGATCATGAGGGTGCTCATAATCGTTTAGTGGCGGCATACTTCTCCGATAACCCGCGGTATGACGCAAGAAAATTCCGTCGGCGGTTCCGAATGAGCCGAGAACTATTCACAAAAATTGTTCAAGAGGTAACCGATTATTCTCCTTATTTTCAACAAACTCTTGATGCTAGGGGCAAACCTGGTATTAGCCCATTGGTCAAGTGCACTGCGGCAATTCGTCAATTGGGATACGAGGTTGTTCCTGATTCTCTTGACGAGAATCTGCAAGTGGCTGCAACAACATCCCGTGAATGTCTCCATAAGTTTTGCAAGGTTATCATGGAGTTATATGGTGTTGAGTTTTTGCGAAAGCCCATATATTCTGACCTTGAAAGATTATATGCTCGTCACGAGCATAAGCATGGGTTTCCTGGGATGATGGGAAGCATTGATTGTACAAGTTGGGAGTGGGAGAATTGCCCAAATAGTTTGAGAGGTCAATATGCTAGGGGTGATCACGGGCCACATCCATTCATTTTATTGGAAGCGATCGCCTCTCAAGATTTATGGATTTGGCATGCGTTCTTTGGTGTCTCCGGGATGAATAACGACGTAAACGTTTTACGTCGTTCCCCTGTTTTCAATGATATCATATCTGGGAGAGCACGAGACCTTGAATTCGAGGTTAACGATGTACCTTATAAAAGGGGATATTATCTTACTGACGGGATATATCCACAATGGTCCGTTCTTATTAAGTCCATTTCAAATCCTCCTACGGGTGATGATAAAAGAATATTGTACAAGAGGAAGCACGAAGCAGCAAGGAAAGATGTGGAACGAGCTTTTGGTGTGTTGAAGAAGAAGTGAAAAATGCTTAAAGTTCCGGCTCGAGTGCTGTATAAACAGGATCTCCAAGATATTGTCTATACATGTATCATATTACATAATATGATCATTCAACACAAGGAGCGGGCGATATGTCCTACATGGTTCGAAGCTGAGGATCACCGTGATCACGATCCCTTAAGATTGCATGAAGAATCGTTAGTAGTTACTCAGGAGCTCCAGGACTCATCAATTTATCTACACTTAAAATCTGATTTGATCGAACACATTTGGAGAAATTGTATAAATCAAGTCAATCAAGAGAATGAAGACGAAGTCGCAAGTGACGATGACGATGAAGAATTTTTGTAATATTTTTAATGTTATTTGAATAATTTACGTAATGTTTTTAATGCTTATTTGAATAATTTATGTAATGTTTTATTTTTAATGAATTTTTAAATTTGTTATTTAAAATATTTGAATTAAAAAAAAAAATTAACTTGGTCACCGACTGTGATAACTTGATCGTCATCAAGTCGTTGAAGAAAGAAAGCTGATGTGCCAAGGTCGTGGAGGGTCACGATGACCAGCCTAAACAAATTCATCAATGGCATTTGACTTTCAAATGAATTACATTGATGGTTTGATTACGCATGAATTAAAATCTCAACCGTCTCTATATTGAATATAAACTCAAAGTGACACAAAAGAAAAAAATCCTCTCTCTCTCCTCTAACCGTTTCTTTCCCACTAAAACCACACCATTAAAATTCAACTTAAACCTTCATTTCCCTATGAAATTCTTAACGATTTTCTAATCAATAACATGCATTTGATTCGTCTTTTCATGGCGCACACATTGATGTTCTTGGATTTCATTTTCGTTGAGTTTAAAGGAAACCCCTCTTTTTCGAATTGATTTTTGTTTTTGCAATTAGTATGTCTAATAAAAAGAAACAGAGGTCTACTAGAGTAGTGAGGGTTCCTGTGAGGTTTAATGATCATGTGGTTAGTAATTTGAGCCAAAAGAGTAATGAAACAGTGACAGGTGATGTTACTAATGAGAATAAGGCTCACAGAATTGGGAAAGAAACTGAATCTCATAATCCTGTTGAGAAGAGTGGAAAGGGGAAAGATATGAATACTGAGGAAGTGAATACTGATGCACAAAGTGTAAGTACTCCTGTGAATACTAATACTCCTACTGATAATGATACTGTCATGCGTAGTGTAAGTATTAATGAGGAGGTTTGTGATAAAAATGAGAATGTTATGGCTGGACAGACTGAAACTGTGAATGTAAATGATAGTTTCAATGTGGAATCTGTGGCTGTTAATAATGAGAGCAATAAGGTTACTAAGTCATATGCTAGTGCAGTTATGAAAGATGAGATACTTAAAAACCTTAGCTATATACCAACAGTAGTCAATGATAGTGGCAATGAAGTTGTAGTGTTTGATGAAATGCTTGTACAGAAAGGAAGTGAGAAGTGGTGTTGTACTGCTAGTGTTTTTTTGTTGGGTACAATATGAATGCTAATGAGTTAAGATACAACCTTAGGAGAATGTGGAGTAAATATGGGATAAGAGAGATTAGTGCTAGCAAAGATGGACATTACCTGTTTAAGTTTAGGAATGTAGAGGGATTGAATGCTGTGGTTGAAAAAGGACCTTGGATGGTTAGAAATAAGCCTCTGTTTGTGCAGAAATGGAGTCATGAGGTAGGAATGCAGAAAGTTGAACCTAAGAAGTTACCTTTGTGGGTTAAAATGATGCATGTTCCTCTTGAAGCTTGGAGTATTGAAGGAATTAGTGCCTTAGCTAGTAGTTTAGGCATGTAACGCCCCGTGCCCGTTTAGACCAAAATTTAAAACTTTTTACGCGGAATCGACTCACTTTAACGGACATCTGCTTACTATTTTGACCACTGACAAAAATCTATAAACTTTTAGCCCTTGAGACTATTTTTAAATGAAACTAGACTCAATTACCTTCGAAACAATAGGTGGCACGACCTATTTCGACTTACGGATTAAAAGATATGATTTTTTGAAAACTGCCAAACCTGGACTGTGGATAGATGCGCCGTATCTCAAAAAGGAGATGCGTCGTATCACCTGATACGCCATATCTCAACAAGGAGATGCGCCGTATCTTCTCTGTCCAGCAAATCTGGACAGACCTACTGTCCCAATTTTGCATTTTCGCCAGGCCCGCTCAGAAACCCGACCTCCCGGACTCGAAACTTGACGAAACTTTCCAGAATCCTTTAGTATGTCCAATAGTTTATTTTCATACAAAAACATTTACCGATTAACACCCCGAAGGGGTACTTTTACAAATGAGACGGGTTATGCAAATAACCCGTTTTGACCCATTTTCACAACAAACCACTTATACCACTTCCGTTTCACATCTAACTTGACCAACTTCATTTATTTAACATATCAAACATGTTTCAAGGGTACTTGACCCGTTTACTACTCAAAATGGGTACGTTTACACATAAACCAAACGCCCCTTTAGACTTTACTCAAAAACACATAAAACACACTTTGACCCATCGTTAGACTTCCAAACCGTTACCCGACTTTGACACACATTATACGACTCATAAAAGAGACTCTCGGGGATACAACCATGACTCGAGCTCGGCATTCTACCTAGCTCCTAATGCTTATTATTTCCAATCCACTTCCGTATCCTTAAGCTATAACCCAAGCCTTGCTCTCTTCCAAGCCATAGCATCATATATGAGCCTACAAAACATTGAACACTTAAACCGTAAGCACGAATGCTTAGTAAGTAAAACGGATATAACTTAACATTATACCTCATTCAATACATTACACATTACACAACCATTAATCCAATGACATTGAGCATAACACATGCCTTAACCACATAAGCCTTAACCTTTCCTTTCCCTTAATCCACTCATACTAACACATCCTCTAACCTTATAATCTCTTACACATACTACCATTATACTAACAACCATAACTTTAACATATTAGGCACATAACACATAATGCATAGAAATCATTATAACTTTACATTATACCGGTTTACTTACCTCAATCCAAGCTACATAACATCAATATCATCATCATCATTATGGTCTTCCATCCTCATCATCATCATCCATCATAATTAAAACCTACTCACATAATACTCAAATACATAAACAAGGGTTATCAAAACCCATCAAAACATACTCATCTTATTAACCAAATCATCATATGATCATACCCATATCATATGATGATTTCCCACTTTTCTTCTCATCTATAACTTTACTAAAACAAGACAATGAATTACTTACTTGTGATGATCATCACTAAGGGAAGGCTATAGACACTTGATCTTCACTTTCTTCTTCATAGATCATTACCTAGCTAATTTCCCTCCTTTTCTTCTCACTAGAAAACCGGCCTTCTCACACACCTCAATAATGCAAGACTCATCTAGAAATAACTAGATATAACTAGTTAGGTGTGGACTTTGGCCCTTTGATATAATTAGTCCCTCAAGTCTCATTCCTTCTATTTTAACAACAACTAACTTATAATACATAATTAACACTTGGCAACTTAGGTCCTTCTAGTTTATTCATCATATTTCATATCACTATGTTAGTCATACTTTGACTATTAGTTTAACTACCGGGTTTGACTTCCATGTAGCTTTGTTGACCAACCAATCACATAAGTTCTTTACCCACTTTCATCTAGGGTAGGGTCCCAACACCTGGGGAACGGGTGTTACAAGGCAACCTACTAGTAATGGACTCAATGACTGCAGACATGTGCCACTCTGGGATAGGGAGTTTTGATTTTGCTAGAGTTCTAATTGAATTAGATGCTGAAAAGGAATATAAGTATGAGATTGAAATACAATATAGGGATAAGGAGAATAAGGTGAAAGGTACAAAGAAGATTCAAGTAGCTTATGATTGGAAACCACCAGTATGTTCTCATTGCAATGTTTTTGGTCATGAAAAGAAGAATTGCAAGAATTGTGACAATGAGCTGGAAGTGCATAATGAGCTAAATATTGATTTGGCCAATAAGGATAAGGAAGTGCAAAATGGAGTCTATGATGAGAAGGAAGTACAAGATTTTCAGGAAGTGCATAATGGAGTCTATGATGAGAAGGAAGCACAAGGCTTTCAGGAAGTACAGAATAGAAGGAAGCAATGGCAGCAAATTCCAAAAAAGAATAATGCAAAGGGGAATGGGGCTTTTTCTAGACAAGAATACAGGAAGAAAAGTGGAAGCAATGTTGTGACAACAGGGATAGAGAAGAGCAATGTGGAAAATACTAACATGTTTGAGGCTTTGCCAAAAAGCTATGATGATGAATTCCCTGCCTTTCCTATTTCACAAAACCAAAATGATAAAATGGTTAATGGTGTTACCAATGGAGCAACAGTGGAAGATGTTTGTAGTGGAAAGAATGGGATGACATCAAGAATGGTAGAGAATAATGTGAGAGAAAATGAGATTTTGAAGAATGATAATAGAATGGAAGATACAGATATAATGTTAGAATATAAGAAGGTAGTGGATTTTATTGATAAGCTTGTGGATGATAAGAGGATTCCTAATGTTGAAGAATCAAAACTATGGTTTAAAACTACAAACCAGCTTCTGTACTACAAGAAAAAATGGGAAGTTCAATGGAGAACTAAATGCCCCATATGAGAAAGTGGTATCTGTTTATTCCTGGTGCTTCACAAAATGAATATATTAGTGAATTGGAGGACTGGACTGTTGTCGTCAGTATAGTGTTGTTTGTATGAGTTTGATTGAGGTTCATGGATTGTAAGTTGTCTGGTTGTTTTGTTTTAGCTCCAAGTTCAGATGCTATGGCTTGTCATTAGATCTGTTTTGAAAGCTTTTCATGTACCTTGGTATTGAGCTAATATATTTTTCACCTTTGCACAACAAAAAAAAAAGGAGGCGGTAATCTTTTTTTTTTTTTTTTTTTTTTAAAAAAAAAAAAAAAAAAAAAAAATCTCAACCGTCTCCACTCAATTTGATGAAAATTTTGAATTGGTTACAAATAGTCAAATACTTAACTTATTGACATTTAACACCCTTATATTAGATATAGCAATTTAAGACTCGTTTGTTAAACACAAAAACATGGACCTAACTCTGGTAATGAACACATATGTCCAATGAGTTATAACCAGGAGTTGAAATTGAACAAAAAACACATATTTTTCAAAAAACGCTACTTAATCATTTAACTAGTTTGGAGTAAGAAAGTGATATATCTATGACAATACCAACAAAGGCGTTTTCCCTACAAAATATGGCAAGGCTCTCTAATTGTGAGCTAACAGCGTAATATCTACATTGTTTTAATATATTTGTACTTTTTAGCACAATTTTTATTTACCGTATGTTGCAAATCAACAAATTGT
The DNA here is from genome assembly GCA_021014915.2 of Artemisia tridentata subsp. tridentata. NCBI lineage: Eukaryota > Viridiplantae > Streptophyta > Magnoliopsida > Asterales > Asteraceae > Artemisia > Artemisia tridentata. The sequence continues at coordinate 117,170,982 of CP139504.1, forward strand.
ACAAAAGTATGTGAACGCACAAGCTCTTACTATTTTACAGACTCCAAAACATAAATATTGTTAACAAGTTGATGTGGTGAACGGAGTGCCGAGTGCCAACATTGTTCAACAAACATGGTTGATGAACTCGTTGGCATGGTGGCTTAACAAACCAAATACAAGTTCGCCATTGGAATTAAGTATATTCTTTCAAGTGATATTCAACGAACATTACATTTTAGATTATTTTTCGTTCAATTCAAATACGAATTCACCACTGGAGTTAAGTACACTCTTTCACGTAAGGCTACTCGCAGTAAGGTGGGAAGATCGACTTTGGCGATCGATTCCCAATCGATCGAGTTTCTGTGGGTGAATCGATCGGCCTTGTTTTTTTTGGAACTTGGTCTTCAACTCGATCGACATACATTTCCACTTCATGTGCATTTATTAATTGGACCGTTTGTATTATAGCCGTTTGAAAAGAAAAAAAAAATAATAATAAAAAAAAAAATAGATCTATACATTTGGATTTAGCCGTTTGAAAAAAAAAAAAAAAACACCTTATAAATACCCAACATATTAACACAATTCAATCCACAAAATCTTACAATTCTCTCAATTCAAAATGTCTAAGAAAACACCACAAACAAAAGGCCGAAAATCCCGATTGCCACAAAACATCCCGCAATTAACACCGGATCCGAATTTCCGGTTAACCGGTATCTCACCAAATGTCAATTTCCGACCCGCTAGTTTAGATTATCAATCGCAACAACCTCCACAACAACAAACTAACAATCCATTTTATCTAAATCGTCCTATGAATCGTCCATTTGTTCCACCGTATCAAAACAACCAACAACAACAACAAAGCGACTCCCGTTGAAGCCAACAATCTATGTATGGCTCAACCGAATCGGTGTATCGTCCAACAATGGATTCATCAATGTCTTCCTATTCAAATTATCAACATTATTCTCCGGTTAATCGTATGAATCTTGATGCTTGTGATTTTGAAGAACAATTATACAACAATCCAGATTTTTATGTAGGAACTGGTTCGGGTTATCCGGGTGAAGGTTATCCGAGTCAAGAGTATCACGGTCCGGGTCAAGGTTCGGCTCATGGATCGTATCACGATTCGGTTCCAAATGATGACGACGACAACACTATTTCGGAAGAGATGTCACCGGTCAAACCTAAGAAACGAGCTACGAAGGCTAAGAAGAAGACTGTTGAGAAAGAAACCAAAAATGATTCGTCGCTTTGGACACGCAAAGAAGAGATCGCGTTGTGCAAAGCTTGGTGTGATACGTCCTAGAATAGCATAACGGGAAACAGCCAAAATGCTAAGGCATTTTGGCAGAAAGTGATTACTTACTTTGAAAAAGAGGTTGGTGCAGAAAGAACGTACAACTCGATTATTACCAAGTGGAAAAATAGGATTCGTCCTAGAGTTGGTCAGTTTTGTGCCATTTACGACAATGCTTATAGGAATTATGGAAGTGGTGAGAATGACCTCACTGTTTACAGACGAGCGTGTGAAGAATACCAAATAGTGTATAATCATGCGTTTGTATTGGAGCATTGTTGGGAAATTCTGAAGGACCATGAGGTTTGGAAAGATAATGAGATGCCGGCTTTTTTAAGCCAAGATGCGGGTCGAAAAAAAACAAGGACTTCTGAAACCGGTTCGGATGTGCCTGATGATGAAGTGACTCGAAATGAGCGACCAATTGGTCGTGATGCCGCTAAGAAAAATAAGAAAAAAATCGTCGGAGAGTTCCAAGTCTTCCTATATGGAAGATGTAGCCGAGAAATGGAAAACCATTAAGTCCATGGCATTGGGAAAGAAGAAGGAGCTGGCAGACGGATACTACGAGTTGAAGAAAAAAGAGCTGGAGCAAAGGCAAAAGGAGTTGGAGCTGGAGCAAAGGCAAAAGGAGTTGGAGCTGGAGCAAAAGAAAGCGGAAATGGATGACAGAAGACTTGCACTAGAACAACAAAGACTTGAACTTGATCGAGAAAAGAAATATAAAAAAGACATCATATTCTATATCACACCAATCGACCCATCTTTGCCCGCATTACAACGACAAAAAATGCAGGAAATCAAATATTCGATCAAGGCACGCCACAAGCTAGATTATTAGTTTTTAATAAGTGTTGTAATGTTTTAATAAGTGTTGTAATTTTTTTATTTTATTTGAATTATTATGTAACGTTTTAATTATTAATGAAATTTGAGTTTGTGTTAAAAATGTTAAAAAAAAAAAAAAAAAAAAAAAAAAAAAAAAAAAAAAAAAAAAAGTTGATCATGGTCGCCCTTACTGGGGCACCCAATCGCCAAAAGGTCGCTGGAGAGAGAAATCTGACGTGACAGAGAAAATGGAAGGGATTGATTGCCCTTAGACCATGTGTAGTGGTAAGAAGTGGAGAGGGGGTGGTTGTTTGACACGTGACATGTGGGGTATTGTGGGGCTTTGTTGAAAAAGTGGTGTAGTGGTGAGTGGGGCGTTGTTTGACACGTGGCACTCATTTTCTTTTCTTTTATTATTTTTTTTAATCACTAAAAACTAATAATAAATAAAATGAATTATTGTTAAATTGATATTACAGAGTATAAAAAGTGGATGCAAGCTGATTTTCACTAGGCATTTTTTTTTTTTCAATTGATATTACAGAATAATATAAAAGGACATCTATATCTCCTTCATCTCAAGTAGTAGGTACCACTTTTCAATTTTCTTTCCACCCATCCCACCTTTTATCTCCTTCATCTCACCTTTTATAAACAGACAACCAAAAAATGGCATTTCAATTTCATCATCTTCTCATTTCTTTCTTATTTAATCATCTCACCAAAAAATGGCATTTCAAGCTTATCCAGTTTCATTTGCATATTTGCCTTTATTATACTTGATCTCAACGTTCGAATTTGTGTGGAAAGGAGTGAAGCCAGGGCGCTGTCAGCACCACCAGCCGGAGCAAAAAATGCCCAACAGTGCCCCTGCGTTTTGGAGGAGGGGGCGCTGTTCAGGCAACAACCGTGCAAACCACGCCCACTACGCATGGTCTTATGGGGGCAGCCTAACATTCCAATGAAGATTACATTTGGTTCAAGCCACATAGATCATTGTCCTTTACACACAAAAGGATACAAAGATATGAAAGTTGAATAGAACTTGCTTTGTTTTGTACAACTTTATTCAACTTCCATTTTTATAGCGAAAAATTGATGTTTTGATGAATTGGGATAAAATATTACCAGTAACAGGCCAAAGAATTTTCCTTTTGAACATGTCGAGTGTAATGGTGGTCTAAAACCAAATTGCCAATCAGGCCACAATCACACTCGGAATTTTTGCATTATAAATTTATACTTCAACATCCCCAAAGATAATAAAATATTGTATGTAAATCTACTTAAGGGTGTTCATCTATTGACGTAAGTGAAATATTGAAATTAAAAAAAAAAAAAAAAAAAAAAATGTTTGAAAACATATGTTTCAAAAAAAAACTATTAATATACATCGAAAACCGAGTTGATCTGGGACGCTTCAAACTCAGCTGATTGACCCGGTTTAATTTGACATGTTTTTTCCGACCCAACCCGTCGGGTTGACCCAGTTTAAATTGACCCGTTTTTCAACCGGAACGGTTCAACCGGTTGAACCACTCGGGTTTCAAAACATTATGTTTAATCCCCAAATCTTCAAACTTTTATTATTTCTCGTTTATAACCCATAAGTTTTTTTTATCACTAAAATTATTTGCTGCTATAAAATCTCGTTGTTATGCACGGATACTCGTCTAGTTTGTCTAAAAGAAACAACTTAAACAAATCACTACAAAATCCTTCAAAACTTTTAATCGTAACTATCTAAGAGAACACAACAATATTGTTGCTTATATTTGCTCAAAATAAGTATTTACAAGCCATCTAAAAGCATATTTTATTTTATTTTTCTTCAGGAAATACAGTTCATATTTGCTCATTTTGTAAAAAGGTAAAAACAATCAATATAACAGTTTAGTTGCACCTCAAGTCATTTTTATCAATTTGTCAACAGGAAAAAACTGTTTTTTAATCGTTTTCTGTTACGTGTTTTCTATCTTTTAATACTTTTTACTTATTAAATTTATATTCTCGACTCCGTACTTTCAGTTCTATAGTTTTATAATAAAAATTAAATTATAAAAATTGAAAAATAAAATAAAAAAAGAGGGGTGCCATTATCAACATTTATTTGACGAAAGTAGAAGTCAATCAAATCTTTTATAAAGTATTTTAATTTAAGTATGTTTGCGAAAAAATAGCTTTAATTTCATCAAGAATCAATATATATCTCTATCTATCCAATATTTAAAGAGAAAAAATATTTACTTAAAAACTCTTAAAATAAGAAATGTTTAATTACTCTTAGGGTGTGTTTGTTTCATTAAGATGTTTTAGGTCTGAATCTGACTACCACATCTTACCAGTAAGAGGTGTCTAGAAAGTCTAAATCTGAACGAAATAATGTTGTTTTTTTTTTATAATTGTCCGAATGATTTTAAGTGCTCGTTTTTGCAATTTATTTAAGTAACTTATGTAGATATGAAACAATACCTTTTATCATAAGTATAACATAGTTAATAAACCAGCAAATATATTATATTAACATAAGTCTTCAATCTCTTATCGAGTAAGAGACAGTAAGACATGTCCCCCACCTCTTACTGAGTAAGATGTTATATGTCTAACTGGGTCTGACTCAAAAGAAAAAAAACAAACAAGCAAAACGTCTGACCACATCTTACTAGTATGAGTAAGAGGGCTAGTAAGACCTAAAAAAAAAAAAAAAAAAAATCACACCCTTACTGTTATACCTTATATCTTGCCTCAAATGTTGTCTCATAATATTGTTTTGAAAATTAATATTGTTTCTAAAATTATGTTTACATTTTCTTTCTTTATTTATAGATTCATCATAATCCCGCTCTTAATCTCAATTTGTTAAACTAGAACACGTATGGAGTTGATGTCATATCAGATGATCATGAAGAATTGTCGACGTCAATTGCTAAACGTTACACGAAACATTTAACCACAATATCTCAACTATTTTGCTGCTATAAAAATCTGTTGTTATGCACGGGTACACGCCTAATTATATATTAAGAGGAAATAAATAAGGGGTATGCATTGTTTGGGTAATAACCGAAAACCAAAACTGAACCGAACCGAACTTATAACCGAAACGAACCGAACTGACCTAAAAATTCGTGTTGATATAAATAATGCCTAAAAACATTATCAATACTTATTCATATCTCTATGTTTTGATGATCACAAAATGTAAACTCATCAAACATAAACTTATTAAGTAAACAAGTATTTAGTTGGAAATATTCATTTCTACAACTTAATCACTTAAGGTATGAATGAACAAATGCTTAATGCATTATATGATCAAAGGAACATTTTCTTAATCACTAGATTTTTTATAAAATGACCCAAAACATTTTATATCTTTTAGAAAATCATTTTTGGTATTAAATAAAAATGTTTAATCTTTTATAAAATTATGAATTCAAATTTTCAACCAAAAATGGTAAAAATGTTCCAGAAAAACCTTCCCCACAAAAAGACAAATCTGGGCAACGGTCAGATGGGCGGCCCCCTTAATTTTAAGGGGACCGCCCCGCTCCTCCAGCTGTCCAGATTTGCCTATAAATACTGGACTTTCCCTGGACTTTTTCCTCACCTTTTGCACCCCAAACCTTCTGTTCTAAATCTCTTCTTATCCTTCCAAATCCTTTCTAAATCCTTTGATCATATATTCTTAAGCATTGGTTTCCAAGTGATCCAAGCTTCTACCATTCAAGTGCAAAAGAAGAATACTCCTTCAACAACTAGAGAAGAAGTATTACAACTTAGTATCATCTTGTTACTTAAGTTGTTAGTTTAGTAAACTTTGTAAATCATTCATTCATTTGTACAAGTTGTGTATATTTGTTTGATAGGTGTGAGCATAGTTGGTTAGGCTAGATTAGGGTGTAAGTAGTGAAGTTGTGAAGAAGTTAAGGTGTGTAAGCAGTGAAGGCGTGAAGAAGTAGAAGAGTATATAAGTAGTGCTAGGTTATGAAGAAGTTGTGAAGCCGTAGTGAAGTTGTGAAGAAGTTAAGGTGTGTAAGTAGTGAAGGCGTGAAGAAGTCGTGAAGAAGGTGTGAAGCCGTCGTGAAGAAGTTGTGAATAAGTTGTGAAGAAGTTGTGTAGAAGTTGTGAGATTGGTTCTAGCTACGATTAGAACTCGACATTTAGCTTTGTGTCGTTAAACCGGTGTAAGCGAAAGTTGTGTAAGGTTTTCTCCGCCATAAGGGAACTTGTTGACATAGTGAAGAAAACTCTCGAGTTAGGTACTCGGGGAGTGGAGTAGGGCAAGGAAGGTGTCCTTGTAGCCGAACCACTATAAATCCTTTGTCTCGCGGTTAGATCTTTCCATCTTTATCTTTCATTTCATTTCATTACTTTACTTGCATTGCTAATTTAGATTTACTTATATTTGTTCATATTGTTCAAGAGTTGAGTTCACATAAATTCGAATCTAAGTTTTTAAAAGTAAACAAAGTTTTCATAATAAAATTAAAAAGACGTAAAACTATTCAACCCCCCTTCTAGTTTTCCACAATTGGTATCAAGAGCCAGGTCAAACAAGATTTTTAAAATATACTGTATTTTAAAACTTGAATCGATCTATGGAATCAGAAAAATATTTAGAAGGGCAATATATGCAAAGACCACCGCTATTTGAAAGTAATGGTTTTCTTTATTGGAAAAATAGATTCGAAACTTATGTGAAATCAAAAGATCTTGATCTTTGGCATGTTATTACCTATGGTGATTTTTCCCCTATTCAAAATAATCCTTTAACTAAAAGAGATGAAATTGTACCTTTTGAAAAACAAAATGATGATTTGAAAAATAAACTAGCTAAAAATAATGAGGCAAAAATGGTTATTTATAATGCGTTACCACGTAAAGAATACGAAAGGATCTTTATGTGTGAAACTGCAAAAGAAATTTGGAACTCCTTACTAATAACTCACCAAGGTAATAGTCAAGTCAAAGATAATAAAATAGATCTTCTTGTTCAACAATATGAACAATTTACGATTCCGGAAGAGGAATCAATAGATAATGCTTTTGCTAGGTTTAACACTATCATCACAAGTTTAAAAGCACTTGATGAGAATTTTTCTAGTAAGAATTTTGTTAGAAAATTTCTTAGGGCTCTTCATTCAAAATGGCGGGCTAAGGTTACGGCGATTGAAGAATCGAAGAACTTGTCAACTCTTCAACTTGACGAGTTGATCGGCAACTTGAAAGTCTACGAAGCAATAATAAAGAATGACACCGAGATGGTCAAAGGAAAAAGAGAGGAATGCAAGTCAATTGCATTGAAAGCTAGGAAGGAATCTAGAGAAGAGGATAACTCAACCTCCGAGAGTGATAACGAAGAATATGCAATGGCCGCAAGAAAGTTCAAGAAATTTCTAAAGAGACGAGGAAGATTCGCAAGACAACCAAGAGATGAAAGAAGATCGCTTCAAAGAAATAGGAATGATGACTACGGGAAGAGAAAATGCTTTAGATGTGGAAGCCCAAACCATCTCATTGGCGAATATCCAAAGCCACCGGGTTATGATTACCAAAGCGCCTTTGTTAGTGGAGCATGGAGTGATAGCGACAAAGACGAAGCGGACAAAGCAAACGACGAAAAATGTCTTATGGCAAAGACATCAAATGAGGTACTTTCCGAAACCAAATACTTTAGTGACAAAAATCAATCATTAGACGAAAAAGATCTAGATAATGAATATAATAGGTTATGCAAATTAGGTCAAAAAGTCATGGCTAAAAATAAATCACTAAAACATATTAATAATCGATTAGAAAATGAAGTACTCAAATTAAAAATTAAACTACAACATTTTGAAAAAGGAAAAGAAGTTTTTATAAAATGTAAAACATGTCTAGAGGTCAAAAATGAAAACGAAAAACTTAAAGATGAAATTTCCAAACTTGACAAGTTTAAAAATAGTAGTAACTCACTTAAGAAAATAATAAGTGTTCAAGGAACTTCGGGAGATAAAACCGGTCTAGGATTCAACTTAAATAATGTTTCAACTAGTGAAAATAAAAATGCAAAGTTTGAATGTCAATCTAGTAAACAAAAACCATTAGAGTCAAAACCTAAGTATATACTTATAAAAGATAGAAAAATACCTATTACAAGTGATGAGGAAGTAAAAAGTTTTTATAAACCATCATTAAAAGCCAAAACCGGATTTTCTAAACTGAAATTAAGATCTAAAACTCCACCTCCAAATAGACCAAATAATCCTCATCCTCGGTCTAAAACCCCTCAATCTAGAAGAAATCAAGGTAGACAAAACTTTCCTAATAATAATAATCACCCAATGTGGAATTATTCATGTTAGTGCAAGCAGTCTCGTTGGGGAGATTGCTAGTGCAAGCAATCTCGTTTGTTTTGATTGATGACAAACATGTAACTTGATACATAATGTAAAATGTACAAGTTACTTGTAATCTTATATTGTCTCAACATACATTCTACACCTCTCAAGTCCTCGTATGATACAACACAGGTTCGTACATGTTTGTTATGTAGCATTATGATCAGACCCTTAACAAACCATTTAGAATGTTTAAAATACGGTTAGGTAATTAAGTATTTTAAAAAGGCTAATCATTCTACTTGAAAATATTTTTTGTCTGACACCCGCGGATCCAATTGGTATAACTGACGGATCCAATTTATGGGATCCGCCAGATCCGTGGCTTGTAGAAATTGTTTTTCTATAAATAACTTTACACATGGTTTTAGTAGTACACATGGTTTTAGTCTTACACATGGTTTTAGTTTTACACATGGTTTTAGTTGTACACATGGTTTTAGTCTTACACATGGTTTTAGTTTTACACATGGTTTTAGTTGTACACATGGTTTTAGTTTTATGTTTTCCTATAAATACTTGCCCATTGTTTACCCATTGTTTAAGCATTAGAACACACATTCCCTCACTCATTTCACACACTTAGATCAGTAGCAAAACATGTAGATTCATACATTAATCACCCTTTACATAATGATCATAATGTTACTAACTTTCATTATGTTGTAAGCATACATTGTTAATGATCCTGTGAAGCAAGCTCAAGATCATGAGGCATCATCCATAGCATTCCAACATATGAAGATTCAAGAGTACTTGACATCCTCAATGATTGAAGACTTCTTATTCAAGAAGTTCATATAGATTAGTCATTTATATCCATTGAACATTTATGTCATGGATCATTGTAAACATCATTTGTATCAGTGAGTGTGGTTAGTGTTTTAGTCCTCAAAACACAAAAAGTGTCGGGAGTGGTTGTACCCTTGTAAAGAACTCGGTATCTAGCTTAGTATCGGAAAAAGGTTAAGCGACGTAGGGAGTGGTTGTACCCTTGTAAAGAACTCGACATCTAGCTTAGTGTCGGTAATTGTATAGGCGACGTTGGGTTGGTTCTGCCCTGAAGTAGAACTCGGTGTTTAGCTTAGTACCGGAAAAGGAAGTAAGCAACGTGTAAAGGTTTTCTCCGCCTAAGAAAGGGAGGTTGTTGATCTAGTGAAGTAACTCTCGAGTTGGGTACTCGGGGAGTGGAGTAGGGCGGAGAGGAGCTCCGTAGCCGAACCACTATAAATCATCGTGTTCGGTTTGCGCTTTCTTTTACTTATCTCTTTACTTTTATGTTTGCATTATGTGATTGCTTGTGTTGTGATTAGTTGATAATACTTATGTGACAACTTGGTAGACATAAACTACAACAGACAGTTTTCATATTAGAACTAGCCAAAGTGGAAATTTGATACAACAAGTTTTAAGTTTTAAAACGGTAAACGTATTCACCCCCCCCCCCCTCTACGTTTTTCACAATTGGTATCAGAGCGGGTTGGCTCTCATTTTCAAAACAAATGGTTTTTAAAATAGAGTAAGATCCATGTATCAAATTACCTCTGAAGCAGAACATAATATGAAAAATGTTTCGCTAAGTATACTTTGAAATTTTGTTGTTAAATATTATTTTGTATACAAGCTTGAAGATGTTTTTGGTAAATCAAGAGAAAAGATTTCTTAAAATGATTAAGTGTCAAATTGTGTGCGTAAAGCTAATTTATGAAAAACACGGGTTTTAAATAGGCGTTTGGGATAACTAGTAGTTTAGTTGAAAAATCACCTCCGTAATGTTTAGATAAGTCACATAAGTAGAAATGTTGTTAAATATTTGTAATATATGTTTAATATTAAGTCTAGCAAGTCCTACACATTTTCCTTATGTCAAAATACGAGTTTAGGTGAATCTGGTACAGGTCTCGGCGGATCCAAATCACATAAAGTGCGGATCCCTCAAAAAGGATCCGTCGGATCCGTCCATGCAGTATGCAGTTTTTTGTTAAACTTCAAAAATTCATAACTAATTAACCGTAAGTCCGTAGGAGTCGCGCCACCTATCATTTTGAAGGGAATTAAGTCTACTTTCATTTAAAAAATAATATCATGGCCTGAATCTAAATTGAAATAGGTAAAACTAATCAAAAGATACAACCTGTCCAATATAGTCAGTTTTGTTTTGTCACAGTAACTTAAATTTTTGAGTCAAGCAATGTAAGTTGGTATCCTTTAAACATTGATATGATTTCTATTGAAACTAAAGAATTTGGTAATATAAAGGAAACATATCAAGCTTGGCATACATCGTCATATTTAAACGCAAATTGACGAAAAGTATCTTTTCACTTATGCCATGCTATGTGACTATCTGTTCTAAGTTATTTGCATACATGTGATTTGCATGTTGGTAATTGTGATTGCATTTGTTGATAGGATATACACAAGTGTTTTGCCATGACAATTATTTGCTTGTTTGATGCACAATAGGACTTTTGCTAGATCTTGTACACTAAGTTAATAAATTGTGTTTGTTTTAGATATATTTGTTTGCATATGTTATGTGAGAATCTTACACATCTTACTTAGAAATGTGAACTAAGTGAAACTTGTTTAGAGGCTTAAAATGTATTGTTTTGCACAAACCCTCACTTAATGTGTAAACATGTAGTATTTGTGAAAGAGTGCTTGGCATAAGAAAATTTCAAACAATGATATGATGATTTGTTGTGTTATTAGGATAAAAACTTATCTTTGAATAATCATGTGAACTAACTGATGCGTGGTTTTGCGACCTTACAACAGGTTTTACCTCTCGAGGGATCTCAAGAGGCTTGCAATCCCCACCAGGCAGTGTACCTGACCGATGTAGTATAGTGTAGTGGCAAGTACCGGGGGATTGATCGTTCTCTAGGGGAATAGTGTCGTTAGGATTGAAAAACTACTCTAATAGGTCTAAGGGTGAGGGAAGATTCTTTTTGTATTTTTTTATATTTTTATAAAAGCAAGTAAAATCTCGGGTTTGAAGGAGTGGGCGGAATTAGTTGCTAGTCAACTAACCCAAATAACTACAATTGCAAATAAAATAAAATAACTGAAAATAAAAAGGTTGTGGAACTTATATGGAGAGAAATGTGTTTACTTAGATTTCCTTACTCCCTAACTATCTTTTACCGGTTGATTAGTGTGTATTAATTGCGTGGATGACGGGTGTATTCCTTAATACCAATCGTGGGGTGGCGTACGTACTTCCCCAACTCTTCAAGCTCCTACTTCACTCCTATGTCGAGCCGGCTAAGAAGCTCCTAACATGGGATCACTAGAATTCGCTCATGCATTAAATACAACCATAAAAACCTTAGTACGCATTGGTTCATGTTTCTTAAGACGTTCAAGCAAGTTACCGTATAGGAGGTTAGCCAGTTTTCTTAAGCCTAACATCGATAAACAATCATCCAATACAATTAATAACACACCAACAACCAATAATCAATAGTTAGGTTTCATTAGATCTAAGCAAACACAAGATAAATCTAGCCTAGCATGTTAAATAAAAGACAAGAACAAGATATAATCAAACAACACATAGACATATTGAATGATTAATTGATTACTTATCTTCAATTGAACATGGGAGATCCAAGGGTATAAAACCCTTAAAAGTAGCAGAAAAATCGTCTTAAGGTTTCTCCTCACAAAGTTGCACACTAATGACTAAAAATTATGAAAATATATATAGAAAATCAGATCTGACGGCGTCACGTTATAGAGCTGACGCCGTCACCTCGCCGCGGTTAGGGTTTCTTGATGGCCTTCTTGACGCCGTCCCTTTTTAATCATCTAAAATCCTCTCTGGCGCGTCAAGGGTTGACGGCGTCACAATGGTGCTTGACGCCGTCACAGGTACTTTTCCAGCCGATTTTGAGACTTTGTCGTTTTCTTCACTTTTATGCTCCAAAAATGTCCAAAATGCTTCCTTTTCCAGATTTCTTCTCCAAAGTACCTAAAATGACAAAAGGAACGATTTAGGGCAATATTTGATCAAATAAATACGATTTAGGGCTTAAATGACCCCCTAAAAGCGGTACACTTTTCGCTTCATCAAATACCCTTACACTTGAGATTTGCTTGTCCTCAAGCAAATGCGCTTTTATTCTAATCAAAATACAAGTTAGGGGTCATTTAACGCTAATATAAAAGTAATTACAAAAAATAGTCGTTCCACTTTAATCATAATAAGCACGGAGATTACAAACTAGCACCTCACAAGTAGTGTTTAGATACTCACATCTCTCAGGTGTCATAAAAGTATATCTCATAAATGAAAATGAATAATATCTCTCACTACCTGTCATAGCAAATAGATTACCATAGGCTTGGGAAAGGATCAAAAACCTCCTCCACTAGGCGTAAGTACCTAAGATAAACTATCAAAGAGGGCTTTTAAACGGGTTATAACGTTAGGTGTAGGGATATGATAAACACGGTTTTGTTGGATAAAGGATATTTTACTGGTGGCGAGTTAAAGATCTTGATTAATTACATGTACAATATGGCGTTGCTAAGCCAAGACTAGACTCGACTTAAGCTAATGAAAAAAATAACAAAAAGATAAAATAAACATAAAATGAAACGGGATTGTAGTCCGTATGTTTTTTTTCTACTTTTTTTTTTTTTTCATACACTCTTGCCCTACCATCCAAAATAATACATCATAGGGGCGTTGCATTCCCCTTACACTTGAACTTTTACATAACTTTACAATTAACTATTCTAATGACTCGAATTAAGATAATCGAAACACTTGGAGTACTTTTAAAATATTTAGCACATATGGGGGTAATAATGTTGTTCTTCCCCATTACTCCATTACACTAGTACTTTACCCATGAGTCCCAATCGTCCCAAAACAATATGTACAAGGATATGACTCGACTTAGCAACCATGTAATCAATTAGATAATTAACTTGGGGTTTAAACAAATGTTGTCACAATAATGCACTAAAAATGAGTGCATACAAGGTAGGCTAAGGCGATTTGGGTGTACATTTAAGTGGGGTGTAAACAAATTCTTACTTTAAGTAAAATGCTTAAAGTTAGAAACGAAAAGATAGGCTCTGAGGGGTGTACTAGGGGCATCGTGTACTAAAAATGAGTACAACGCAAAGGGTGTGGGAGAATTACTTGACCAATGTAGCCAATGTAATTATAACAAAAACACAGGTGTAAAACAATGGGTTAATCCTAATGCCTCTTATCATGTAGTAAATCTAACTACATGAATGTAGTCTCACTTGTGGCCTCGGAATGGTCCTAACGCAAGTTCTAGAATCTAAGTGCTACCGGTACACACATCATAGCATAAATGCTTTTCCTACCAATTCTAGGGGTGAACCTCACATATTTGGGGGTGGAAAATTTTTTAGTGGTACGATTTTGTGCTAGTCATATAACTCCTATCCGTGAGACGCTCATTAAGACCAAAGTTTCACTTCTATATGTTGTAAAAAATTTTAAATTTGGCACTAAAATTGCCTTAACAGGTATTTCTCTCAGTTTTATTACACATCTACCATTAAACAAACAAAAAATCAAGCGTAATAGCATTCTCTAAGGTATCGTACTTTACCCCCCTTACACTTAAGATGAACATTGTCCCCAATGTTCAAATAACAAGATGTAAAAGTAAATAAGGTAAAAGAATGAAATCAAATACTCCCCTGATTCGCTCGGTGGATAAAGAGGTAACATGGTTAGATCTTCTTCCAAGGTAATGTTGAAGCTTCAAGACTAAAGCAGCGCCAAAAGCTAGATTCCACATACATCTCCTTGTCCAAAATAACCTGTTAAACCTGAGAAAACAAACACGAAAACCTGCATAACATCGGCGGGATAAATCTGTATAAGGATATAATGCTTGTGGAATGATTATTTTGCAGATTCCGGGAGTTTATAAGTTATAGATTTAATAAAGCATTTTATGATTCCGGAAGAAAAACAAAACTTTCAAAAAAAATTCCAGAAAACTGTTCCTGACGCCGTCAGAAGTGATCTGACAGATTTTTCATGTTAAGTTTCCGGAAAATTTCTGGAAAAACCCAATCCTTATTTCCTGGAAATCCTGCAAAATATCATTATGACTCGATACAAGCATTTGACTCAAACAATTACTAATATGTATGTTAATTTAATATTGTTATGATTCATGTTCATTTGTTCTAATAAACCGATTTGGATTTCCCTTACACTTATCTTTTGCAAAATACCTTTATATGTAGTTAAGACGAAGTTAAAAACAAGATAAAGCATTTTCACAATTTAGTTTCGAACATGAATCAATAATAATAAAAATTAAACATACATACGGAAGCAAATAAAATCAAACAAACAAATAAATAAACACACAAAGCAAATAAAGCTTGGGTTGCCTCCCAAGAAGCGCTTTTCTTTATTAACGAGTCTTGTAGCTAGACTCAAAGTCACCGTACATTACGTGACTCCATCATTGGTCACGGTTTCTAGGCCATTCTCATGTCCGGTTTTATATTCCGGTCCTAATTTCAAACAATCCTTGTAGAAACCGGATATCCTTTCCATAACATAGTCTACTCCTTCACTTCTATCTCCATCATTCCTATAGTAGACTGCTTGCTTAAGCTCCTTCTCAACATTTGACAAGTGTTGGAATTGCTCTATCTTATATGGCATTTGGTAGTTTACCTCATCGGTCTCATCCTTAAATCTAACTATCCCTAAGAAAGGTTCATAAGTCATTCTAGAGACCTTAACAAATGGTTTTCCAAAAACTACTTGAGTTAAGCATGCATCGACTATTGGGCGGATATCTTCTACAATTACAAAGTCGGTGGCATAGGTGAAGTTTCCTACATAAACCGGTAATCCCTTAACTCTTCCCGTGAAGTTACTCATCCAACCCTTATCAGGGAGCATCCTATACCCAAGTTGATTTTTCATTATCAAGTTGTAGTGGGCTCTAGTCATGATGTTTATGGGCTATCTAAGGTCGATGTAAGCTTTCCACACATGTAAATGTCCGATGTTGCATGGTATGTTGAGATTATAAGGGTCGCCCATTTCTATAATTGGTCTACCTAGGAAGTATGGTGTCTCGGGGTCATCGAATAAGTCTGTGTGATATGCGCGCTCTTCCTTAGTGGGTAGCCTATTGAAGTAGTCCTCATCATCATCTACTTTTTCAATCTCACTTTTCCTATCTTCTTTATCAACCTCGACTTTCTTAACCTCATCCTCAGGTTCACTATTATCCTCATTCCTATCAATTGGTTTAATAGTGACAATATTGACGAAGTGGACATGTTTGGATGAAAAGGGGTCTTTTACTTGGGGTCCGCTATTTGTGTTCCTAGCGTCCTTATGTGGAGGTGATAGCACTTGGTTATTGAGGGCTTTCAATAAGTTGTCAATTTTATTGGTCATCTCCGTTTGTTGTTGATTGAATTCGGATTCGAATCTAGCTATCCGAGCTTCTTGAGATGCCATAAATTTGGACATCAATCCTTCAAGATTATTGGTACTACCATAATTGTTGGAAGGATTGTTATTGAAAGTTCGGTTTGGGGATGAACCGCTTGATTGGAAATGATTAAGTGGGTTGGAAGAATTGGTTTGTTGTGCGTTTTGGTTTTGTTTCCACCTAAGGTTTGGGTGATTTTTCCATGAGGGGTTGTATGAATCACCGTAGGGGTTTGGCTCGGGTTTGAAAGTGTACCACTTGTCTCCCGCTCCGTCGGTACGCGAGGATGCGTAGTCCGCAAAAGCTTGTTCGGGGAGTTCCACGCAATCACGAGTGTCGTGGGGACCACTACATAATTCACACGAAGAAGTGATTTTGTTCACTTGGCTTGAAGGTTTAGGAGCCTCGTAGGATTTCATAAGAAACTTGACTTGGTCTTCAAGTTCTATGATCCTACGGTCGGAAGTGCTTGAATTGTTCGAAGGCAAAGATATTGCCTTGACCGTTTTATTCAAATCACGGGGATCATTCCAACTTTCATTGTCATAAAGAGCAAGATCTTCCAGGAGAGCCCATGATTGTTCCGCACTTAGATCACGTAGCTTACCACCGGCCGATTGGTCAATGGTTTGCCTCGTGGAGAGATTGATGTGGTCATAGAAGATTTGGACTTGGAGCCAAAGTTCTATGCCATGGTGAGGGACTTTTTGGAGTAGGTCCTTGAATCGAGTCCATGCCTCATAGAGGGTTTCGCCTTGACGTTGTTGGAACATCAAGATATCATTCCTTAGCTTGGTAGTTCTTTCTGGTGGGAAAAACTGAGCGAGGAAACGAGTGGTGAGATCATCCCAAGAGGTGATGGATCCTGCGGGTAGGCGCTCTAGCCATTGACTAGCTTGGTCCCGCAGAGAGAATTGAAAGAGACGCAGTCGGGTCGTCTCTCGAGTGGCAACATCAAGGTCTATGGAATCAACGATTTTGAGAAAGTCCTTGAGATGTTGATTAGGATCTTCAGAACGAATTCCATGAAATGCGCATCCGCTTTGCACCAACCGGATGGTGTCGGATTGTAAGGGAGTGACATTGGCTCATTGAGTGAGCTCAATGGTGTTTCGATAGCCATGGTGGCTAGGACGGGAGTAGTCTCCTAAGGTACGGGTTCTAGGAGGTGGGTGTTGTTGTGGTGGTGGGTTGTTGGGATCGAGGATATTACCACCTTCCATGATGTCGGATGGTAATGGTTACGAACAAAGAAACGAAGAAAAAAGATAGACTAAAGAAAACCTAGAAAAATAAAATAAAAATCTCACTAGAAAGGAATCTAGTGAGTAGACCTAATAAAATAAAAATTCAACCTAAATAATAACTATTCCCCGGCAACGGCGCCAAAAACTTGATGCGTGGTTTTGCGACCTTACAACAGGTTTTACCTCTCGAGGGATCTCAAGAGGCTTGCAATCCCCACCAGGCAGTGTACCTGACCGATGTAGTATAGTGTAGTGGCAAGTACCGGGGGATTGATTGTTCTCTAGGGGAATAGTGTTGTTAGGATTGAAAAACTACTCTAATAGGTCTAAGAGTGAGGGAAGATTCTTTTTGTATTTTTTTATATTTTTATAAAAGCAAGTAAAATCTCGGGTTTGAAGGAGTGGGCGGAATTAGTTGCTAGTCAACTAACCCAAATAACTACAATTGTAAATAAAATAAAATAACTGAAAATAAAAAGGTTGTGGAACTTATATGGAGAGAAATGTGTTTACTTAGATTTCCTTACTCCCTAACTATCTTTTACCGGTTGATTAGTGTGTATTAATTGCGTGGATGACGGGTGTATTCCTTAATACCAATCGTGGGGTGGCGTACGTACTTCCCCAACTCTACAAGCTCCTACTTCACTCCTATGTCGAGCCGGCTAAGAAGCTCCTAACATGGGATCACTAGAATTCGCTCATGCATTAAATACAACCTTAAAAACCTTAGTACGCATTGGTTCATGTTTCTTAAGACGTTCAAGCAAGTTACCGTATAGGAGGTTAGCCAGTTTTCTTAAGCCTAACATCGATAAACAATCATCCAATACAATTAATAACACACCAACAACCAATAATCAATAGTTAGGTTTCATTAGATCTAAGCAAACACAAGATAAATCTAGCCTAGCATGTTAAATAAAAGACAAGAACAATATATAATCAAACAACACATAGACATATTGAATGATTAATTGATTACTTATCTTCAATTGAACATGGGAGATCCAAGGGTATAAAACTCTTAAAAGTAGCAGAAAAATCGTCTTAGGGTTTCTCCTCACAATGTTGCACACTAATGACTAAAAATTATGAGAATATATATAGAAAATCAGATCTGACGGCGTCACGTTATAGAGCTGACGCCGTCACCTCGCCGCGGTTAGGGTTTCTTGATGGCCTTCTTGACACCGTCCCTTTTTAATCATCTAAAATCCTCTCTGGCGCGTCAAGGGTTGACGGCGTCACAATGGTGCTTGACGCCGTCACAGGTACTTTTCCAGCCGATTTTGAGACTTTGTCGTTTTCTTCACTTTTATGCTCCAAAAACGTCCAAAATGCTTCCTTTTCCAGATTTCTTCTCCAAAGTACCTAAAATGACAAAATGAACGATTTAGGGCAATATTTGATCAAATAAATACGATTTAGGGCTTAAATGACCCCCTAAAAGCGGTACACTTTTCGCTTCATCACTAACCATGTCATGCAGGACGATAACACTTAGTGTTATCAATTTTCCGAGAATAAGCAACTGTTTGGCTTAACTTCATTTATGGTAAGTTATTATGAACGGATTAAACTATGTGTGTACGTGTGTTAGAATATACATTTTTAGTAGTTTTGCATTACATATTAGCTAATAGATATGTTCCAAGAGAATTTTCGGGTCTTGGTCAGAAAACGCGAATTTTGCATATCTCTCTGTTTGTTTTTAGTACTTTTGTTCAACGGATCCGACGGATCCCTCATTTTGGATCCGCCAAGAGTTATCGTTGGATCCGCCAGTTCAGAACCCACGGATTCCACGGCTCCCAAACTTTGGCTCCGCCTTTGTTGTCGATTGGATCCGTCAGTCTCAACAGTAACTTTTTCAAAATTCCCGACTAATCCCGATCCTTAGATTATTGAGTCTAGTTCTTAGGATTCTTATCACTGATGTTCACTCAAATTAGGATTAGGACATCTCACCAAACACCAAATAGGATAATCATATCTAATCACAGTTTCAAACTTCATGAAAATGCTCTAAGGTACCTTTTCGGTAAACCACTGAGTATTTGTGATCATTACACACATTCACTGCATCCTCCCGTCCTTTACTCATTCACTAGCTTGATTTGTTAATTGACAACTTCCAAACTAATCCAGACTCACTGTTTGCAAATATATCATAGATTACAAACCCAACTCATGACTATGGATATTGTCTAATACTCACATATGTTGCCTGGCTTGGTTAACATGTCATCTTTCAAGACAATTAAGATTTACATCGAGTCATAACTCACACTTAGGTTATAGATGTAATTATCATGTCTTGTTACTCTTTTCTCCAAGTAGGATTGACAACTTAAGTATTTCGTCCGAAATATTCAAGTATATCTGACTTACGATTGTAGTCATTGAAAGTCATATCTGAAACAATCAACTCCCAAGTATTTTAACAATGTATGTTAAAACACGCATCCCATCATAACTAGAACATGTGTTCTTTCATCAACCCGTCACATTCAGCCCCTAGGTTTCACAAACATAACCAAACACTTCATCCGCTAGTGAACCACAAGAATTAGTATCCATTCTTGTAATCTTCAACATTCATGAAACCCAAAAGTTCATCCATAGTACAACAAACTCCTACATCACCATAATTCACGCCATTGAGTGCATTGCTCAAAAAGCCCTTAGTCCAACACTTATACCAAATCAAATACACGTTGAATCAACTCAACAATACCTTGCCACCTATAGAATTAGAACTTCAATCATCAAATGAGCATGATATTCACATTCAGTGTTTATCAATTTCCACTAGTAGTACCACTTTCACAAGTAATCAAAGTATTAGTAATACTTTGTCACCAAGCTTCTGAATAAGTCTCGTTAACCCTTAAATCAGTATTTTAACAACATATGTTGAAATGCAATGACAACCTCATACACCCCAAGCAACAATGACACTTGAGAAGTATATATAAGAAACTCAAAGTGAATTCATCCAGTAAACTTAGGATAGGTCTATCCAAACAATTAAGCTTCATATCTTCATTTATGATGTTTCGGAAAAACATTATGTATTTGGTTTTCATAAAAGGATAACATATATCCTATGCATCATTATTTTCTTGCAACATGAACGGTTATGTTACAAGAGATTTCATTACACCTCATCGGGCAAATGATCTTAAAACAAACATCCACTAGTTCTATGAACTATCTTCCTCATTGAGCAATGGTTAAATCTTACTTGTTGAAAGATACCATACGTATCTATTTCCTTTCAAGCGTACATTAAACCTTGGTCAAACCTTGTGCATATCCACATCTCTGGAGCATACACAAGACCTATTAAAGTTTGTAACTTTATTTAGATTCTTGTTCCAAAGAACTTTCTTCAGAACGTTCATGACATATCCCATTACCACACACAAACACATGTCTTGATCTTAGATCACTTGCATAACTCATACTTAAACTCAACTCAAAGGATGTCACCCTTTAGATCATTCAACCTTAGATTCCAAACACAATGATTAAAATCTGTTGACACATATTTGTCAAATTTACGTGTATAACATGACATCTTCATCACACTAGTTTTAATAGAAATAGTTGAGTATCATTAAGTCATGTATTGGTAAATTATCTTGTCTTAGGAATAATTAATAAAATCACTTGCATTACATATACATGATATTTGTTTGATATCTTGATGTTATAATAATTATTTGATTGATTGTCAAATGTGTAAACCTTGAAAAGGTTTTTGTCTGCATGATTATATGCTTCATGTTAACATGATTTGAATAATATGTTCATTCTTTCGTTATATGATATTTCGCAAGATTAATGTATTACTTGTTAACTCATGATATGTCATTCTTATATGATGTTTCTATATTTGAAAGCTCGTGTCTTTTGTTGACATTCGTTGAGTCTTTTTCGTAGGATAGTCTAAATAATGCATGCTTCTAAAATGTTAGAATTGTTTGCATGAACCTGTCACACTATTTGTTTGCCATGTGTGCACCTATATGTCTAAGTGCTTTTTGGTATGATAAACACTTAGAAGTTGTTTTATTAATCACATAGATCATTGTGTTAATTAATGGGTAAGTATGCTTAAGTAACTAAGCCTAACTTCAAAACAATTTCACAATGTAATATCAAAAACAATGTCATGTCATTAATGCGTGGTTTTGCGACCTTACAACAGGTTTTACCTCTCGAGGGATCTCAAGAGGCTTGCAATCCCCACCAGGCAGTGTACCTGACCGATGTAGTATAGTGTAATGGCAAGTACCGGGGGATTGATCGTTCCTAGGGGAATAGTGTCGTTAGGATTGAAAAACTACTCTAATAGGTCTAAGGGTGAGGGAAGATACTTTTTGTATTTTTATATTTTTATGAAAGCAAGTAAAATCTCGGGTTTGAAGGAGTGGGCGGAATTAGTTGCTAGTCAACTAACCCAAATAACTACAATTGCAAATAAAATAAAATAACTGAAAATAAAAAGGTTGTGGAACTTATATGGAGAGAAATGTGTTTACTTAGATTTCCTTACTCCCTAACTATCTTTTACCGGTTGATTAGTGTGTATTAATTGTGTGGATGACGGGTGTATTCCTTAATACCAATCGTGGGGTGGCGTACGTACTTCCCCAACTCTATAAGCTCCTACTTCACTCCTATGTCGAGCCGGCTAAGAAGCTCCTAACATGGGATCACTAGAATTCGCTCATGCATTAAATACAACCATAATAACCTTAGTACGCATTGGTTCATGTTTCTTAAGACGTTCAAGCAAGTTACCGTATAGGAGGTTAGCCAGTTTTCTTAAGCTTAACATCGATAAACAATCATCCAATACAATTAATAACACACCAACAACCAATAATCAATAGTTAGGTTTCATTAGATCTAAGCAAACACAAGATAAATCTAGCCTAGCATGTTAAATAAAAGACAAGAACAAGATATAATCAAACAACACATAGACATATTGAATGATTAATTGATTACTTATCTTCAATTGAACATGGGAGATCCAAGGGTATAAAACCCTTAAAAATGGCAGAAAAATCGTCTTAGGGTTTCTCCTCACAAAGTTGCACACTAATGACTAAAAATTATGAAAATATAATATAGGAAAACAGATCTGACGGCGTCACGTTATAGAGCTTGACGCCGTCACCCTCGCCGCGGTTAGGGTTTCTTGATGGCCTTCTTGACGCCGTCCCCTTTTAATCATCCAAAATCCTCTCTGGCGCGTCAGGGGTTGACGGCCTTCTTGACGCCGTCCCCCTTTAATCTTCCAAAATCCTCTCTGGCTTATCAAGGGTTGACGGCGTCACACTGGGGCTTGACGCCGTCACAGGTACTTTTCCAGCCGATTTTGAGACTTTGTCGTTTTCTTCACTTTTATGCTCCAAAAACGTCCAAAATGCTTCCTTTTCCAGATTTCTTCTCCAAAGTACCTAAAATGACAAAAGGAACGATTTAGGGTAATATTTGATCAAATAAATACGATTTAGGGCTTAAATGACCCCCTAAAAGCGGTACACTTTTCGCTTCATCAAATACCCTTACACTTGAGATTTGCTTGTCCTCAAGCAAATGCGCTTTTATTCTAATCAAAATACAAGTTAGGGGTCATTTAACGCTAATATAAAAGTAATTACAACAAATAGTCGTTCCACTTTAATCATAATAAGCACGGAGATTACAGACTAGCACCTCACAAGTAGTGTTTAGATACTCACATCTCTCAGGTGTCATAAAAGTATATTGATTTAGTATTTTAAGTTTCCAAAGGAAAAGGCAACGTATGCGTTTTTCCCGGGTCGTGTCCCAACGAAGGTCGAATATCGAGTTGTCGTTAACGTTGTCGAACTGTGAAGTGAATGTGTGTAAAAGAGTGGTGATTTGTGATTTTATACTACGAGCAATGAAATAATAAAAGTAAACAACTAATTAAGCTAATGGAATAATTAAACTAAGCACGTAACCCTAAAAACAAAAATTGAATTTAAAAACGTTACGCGACGAATTATAAAACGTAAATAAAAAGTGATTTTCTAAAATTTAAAACCTAAAAATATAAAAATAATTTTCCTATATTAAAACTGATAAAAGAAAATTTTTGGAAAAAGAAAAATATTTTTTTGACTTTTTAATAATTTTTTATGAATTAAAAACTAATTAAAACAATTTAAATGATTTAAAAATATTAAAACACTTTGGAAAAATCTGAAATTTTCTGAGTAATTTTAATTTTTAAAAAGAAATCTAGGAAAAATAATTTGAAAAACTAATTTTGCCTAAATAAGCTATAACAGAGAATAAGCTACTGAGAAATAAGCTACAGTTGACCAAAAATTCTAAAAAGCTCAAATACCAATTAACAAACTTTATGAAGCTTGAAACAACTTATGGTGACCAAATAAGCACTCAGAATTAGCTATTAAGCACATGAACAGTCCAATTATGAGACAGAAAAGGGGGCTAATCAGCCAACTTTGGACCCTCAATAAGCAGTCCTAATAAGCAATTAGATGAAATATTAGGGGGGGCAAAAGCTAGATTGCACTACTGTCTACCCAAAGACACTTTAAAATCCAGATTCAAACCTCAAATGCTTATCTAAATTGAACCAAGAAAAAGTGCTATTGGGACTGAATTGGAACAAGATATAACAGACCAAAGAGAGGCCAATTTCAGACCTGATTTAAGCTATCTAAATAAGCTCTAAAACTGAATCCCAGATATAGTACTAATAGCTTGCTATGTTGACTATCTATAAACCAAAATTCAAGTTCTAAACTTAATCCAATAAGCCACAAAGCAGGCTAGATCAGCAGCTTATGTCTGAGTTTGCAAAACATATTCTGAGATAGCAGACTTGGAAAAATGGCGTAAATTGTGTGCAAAACTTAATCAAACCTATCCAGCTTTTGTATACTGATTTGAACACCCAATAACTTTCTACAAGTGCAATAGTTAAGGTCCAAATAAACTCAGCTTATGCTGAGCTTATTATTAGCAGATTTGGACCAAATTTCACAAAAAGGGCAAAAGTACTATAGAGAACACTTACTGATTTAAGCTAAGAATACCTAATCAAAACTTAATCAATTCTACCCAATTTGCAAATGAACAGTGGTAAGTCAGAAATACTACAAACCAAACACTCCTTATAATTCTAATTTTGCAATTATAAACTAATTACTACTAAACAAGCTACAATTTTGATTACTACTTATCTAACTAACTATAAAAACTACTCAAAAGCAACAATCAACAACAATTAACCACTAAATTAACTGATCAAAGAAACATGCAGAAATTAAGCTAAAAATCAAAATGGAACTTACAAACAAATCCCCCTCAGCTCAAACAGAGGGGGTTCACTATGCTTGCCTGTCTCTAGACAGGCCAAATGCTTCCCTTACTCACTTTGGCTTGCCAAAATCACCTCAGATCACCATATAACCAAGACAGTTGACTTTTTTGTTGACTTTTGGATTATTTGAGATAAATTCAGAATTGAACAAAGCAAAAGCTCACACTAAACTAAACAGCTTATATGAACTTATAACATGTATAAAACAGCTTATTGAAGCTGGAGTTTAGAATTGTTTTTTTGATTTTTTGACTTTTCAATATTTTTTTGGATTTTTGCAATAAGGTGAAATAAGTATGAAATGAAAATGTAAATAAGCTAGAAATGATTTATATAAGCTACTGATATCCCAATAAAAACTAAGATTAAACTGAAAACTTTAAAGAGAATCGAATTTATAAGAAATTAAAACTAAAATTTCATTAATAATTTTTGAACATTACAACTGAAAGATAGAAATTACAACTGAATTAAAATGTTTATACTAAAAACAGTAAATAAAATGGCAACAATTTCTTAAGACATAAAAATTGGACACTCTTCCTGTGATGAGAGGGCTTCTATTTATAAGCTTCCTCAGAACCTTCTGGGAGTTCCAGCTCATCAATCCGTGTGCTCCTCAGCTCTCTATCCACCCTTAGATCACCCTTGCTCCCTACGTTTCAATCTTGGCCCTAGGATCAAAATAGTGACACGGCTTGTCCACTCAGCATCCCCCACGTGTCCTCTGAGCTGTCAGGTGCTTCCAGAAATTACCCAATCATTGGGTAATCATGCGTACGAGGTTAATTTTGATGTGAATAGTAACTAGGGTTCGTGGTAAAAGGAAAAGGGGAAATTTTTGGGCGCGCTAGTGTGTGTGAGGGAGAGTGTAACTTTTTTTTATATTTTTTGATTAGAGTAAATGTTGACCGGGTTTAATAAGGTTGGGTCGGGTTAAGGGAATTTTGGACTGGGCTGGAGTTGGATCGGGTAAAGGTTTATGGATGGGCTAGTGGATTAGGATTTTTTTGGATTGGATGTTATTTGGGTTTGTTTAAATCCGGGTAGAGAAGTATAAAGGTTTTTAGGGTTAGTTTTAAGTTTAGGTGATTTAAGGGACCAAACTTGTAATTTTTGATCTTCTGAGGGACCTTTTCTGCCATTGTACAAAGGATGATCTAAGGGCTGAATTTGACATTTTGACCAATCATGACTTTCTCGGCTTTGGTTCTGAGCCTTTTCCGTATCCCGTGCTCGTTTTCCTGATTTTCTTGTCTTTTTGCCGGTTTTTCGCGATATCCGTCCCTGCATAGACAAAACACAAAAACACTATATCTATTGGCATTATGGACGGGTTTTTGGTCATTTTGGGTCCGGTTTTGGTCAAGAAAAGGTATGTGTTTAAGCACATACCAAATTCCCCCAGACTAAGCTATTGCAATGTCCTCATGCAATGTTATAAAAACACGTTTTTGAAACCGAAAATTTCCAATCTCTTTTTACTAACTTTGAGAAGTAGCAAAATTTTCAAAAGAGATTAAGAAATCTTAAGTTCTAAAAACTCCCCGATTTTCCTTTTATTCTATTTTTGTATTTTCCTCATAATCATGTGACGGCTTTGTTGTCAATCATTATCTATCGATAATTTTTAGGGTCTTCGAGTAGGAAACACGACTCATAAAGAAGTGACCATACGGATAAAATTCGTCGTCCCTGATTTTTCACGAGTCCCCAAACTAAGCTTAAAAACGAAATCATTGTCATTTACAAGTTAGATTGCCAACACTACTCATAAAAGCTAATTGTGGACTCCTTGTTCCCAAATTCCTATTTTCCTCTATTTATTTTATTTTGGTGAGAAATGAATTTCTTCAAATTCTCATTTTGATAATTTTTAGTCCGATAAAGATACCTTAGTTTAGACGCTAAGTAGTTTCCAAACCCTCCCTCGAAAACCGTTGCATACAAAAATGAGGTCCACATCAAGGTCTCTGATTTAACACGATTTTGAGGATATCCCTTTTATTTGCGACCGAAACAACTCATCTACGAGTCCAGAGACAGAAGCCTTTATTAGGACACCCCCGGAGTCGAAGTTTGGCATTTTTTTTAACATTTATACAGCACATTAACGTATTTAATCCTTGGCCCTTTATAACAATCACAACATCGGCTGCGAACCGGCAAGATGTGATAGTCTATTATGACCTTGGAATTTTTCCTCTGCCTTTATTAGAAGTCTACAACATCGGCTGCGAACCGGCAAGATGTAGAAAACTTTTTATGGCTTTGGATTATTATTCTACATTATCATATTAATTAATTATTTGCCAAACCCCAAGTCCTACGGCTTTTATAACAATCCCAACATCGGTTGTGAGCCGGCAAGATAGAATAGTCTATTACACCGTAACACTGACAGTACCTTGATGTGTACCCAACTTTCATAAGCAAGAATCTTCTAAGGAAGAAATAAAAACTAATTATCGCCAAAACTAAAATAGCTTTAATTATTCCTAGATTTCTATTTTTAAGGTGAAACAAGCTTATGGGAACAAAAAGCCACAAGTAACTTCGATGAGCTTTAAAGAGATCCAACTACTCCACGTTTAGCAATCTAACTTATAAACAACTCTATCATTTCTCGTTCTTCGCAAATTTAAAATCTTAAATAATAAGATCCGCGAATGCTTAGCCAAATAATCAAGCCATGCATATATAAAGTCAAATACGGGAACTTGCAAATTCTTAAAAAGAATTCGCGTTTTATAGCTCCTTATATAAAAGACTAGCACGAGCTTATAGATTATAAATGGTTAAGGAGACAAGCTAGGGCTCAACACGCCCGGTCAAGTCAGAATTTTATTCCTACTCTCTCCAGCGGAAAATCAACAAAAATGTCAAAATTTATTATATTTTTGCAAAAAATTTTTAAAATTTTCTCATTTTTTTTTTTGGATTTTTTCAATTTTTGGAGGAAAAACAGGATTGCATGAGAAAACGGCAAAAATTGCAAGGCAGAAATCAAATCGACAGATTACCCCCCCCCCCCAGACTAAAACGAGACATTGTCCTCAATGTCTTAAAGGTAAGGGTTCTCCTACATAAATCTAAGGCCATTTATTAATTATGCCAAAAGATAGATGTAAAACAATAAGATTTAGGATATCAAATGAGCAACGGATGATGAAACTCGAGTGGAGAGAAGCAAACCACAAGCACGAGAGTCTTCATCATCGGGCATTCCTGGACATACCACAGAAAACACGAAACACAAGATATGGAAGAGGCGACCTCTTCATGTTTTATTAGAAAAGAGAGAAAGAAGATAGATGGATAAGCATGGGGTGCCTCCCACGAAGCGCTTGTTTTTGGTAACCGAGTCACATGAGCTTGACTCGACCCCGAATTTATTTGTCCATGGGGGAGCAAGTGGAAAAAGAAATCTCAATCGGACTTCCGTTCAAGATGTTTGGATAAACATTGAAGCATACGAAAGTTCCACTCCGATGAGATACCCGCGGTATTTTTAGAAAGAAGAACCATAAATGGTAATACCAGGGTCATAGATGGTATCCTCACTCCCAACGGAGTGAAGGATAGGAGAAGCCACAATATATGTGATGAAGAGCATAAAGATGTTGATGATGATCATAATAAGCTCTTCATCATCAGCAGAAATTTTGTCAAAAGTCTCGGGTGGGAGGGTTGGGATGAAATCTTCATGAGAAGGTATACCTCCCCCCAGACTAGAATCTTCCTCCAGATCAAAATAGAATTTATCATATTCTGGAGGAGATATAAAGAGAGAAAGTTCATCGGAGAACTTGTCGAGATAAAGATCATTCATATCAAAATGAAATGATTCATATTCGGGAGGAGAGATATGAGCATGAGAAGTGGTACTGCCACTACTCGTCTCCTCCGAATGATCAATATCGAAGAAGAAGGTTTCAAAAGATGGGATAGAAAGATTGAGATCAAAAGTGGGATTGCCACTAGCCGTGTCAAACGTAAAACTCTCATATTCGGTACAAGCATTCTTGAGCTCGAGCTCCAAAGGATCAAACGGCTTTTCTTCAAGAATAACTTCTTTAACTTCTTCCGGGGGAAGGGAAAGGAACGGTTCATCAATTATTTTTACTGAATCATCTTCCCCCGGATCACTGCCAGTCTCAACAATTTCCGGAGAAATTGGAGTTTTATCAAAGAACACCTCGACCTCTTCCCTAGAGATAACATTTTCTTCCATCGTAGGAGAAAGATGGGAAGAGTCGGAATTAAGAATCTCGATGTGATAAACTTGTTCTGGAGGTGGGACAAGTGGTGTGCTCTTAGAGCTAGCAATTTCCACCGCTTCCGTTGTAGTCTTCGATTCATCTTCATCATCGTCGTCAAGAATACTCTTAGAATTTGCAGCACAACACTCAAACCATTTGCTCGATCCAGGATTGATTTTCATGGCCTTGAGTTCAACACGTTTTTCTGACATGCTCTTGACCGTGAATCTTGAAAGGTTTGGATCAACTCTTTTAGGAGCAATTACGGGATCGGACTTTTGATCAACCGTAGCGACATTGCATTTGTCGGTTTGAGGTTTTGAGTTCGGATTAATATTGAATGTAACTTTTTCCTTATCGACCCGCAAAGTAATTTCTTCACCATATACATCGATCAAAGCACGCCCGGTCCTCAAGAATGATCTTTCGAGAATAAGAGGAACCCGGGGGTCGGCGTCAAAATCAACAACCACAAAATCTGCTGGAAAATGGAACTTCCCTACTTTTACAAAGACATCCTCGGCTACACCTTTAGGAAGGGTGATGGACCGATCCGCAAGCTCGAGGGTCATGCAAGTGGGGGTGAGATCGGGTAGAGACAATTTTTTCCAAACTGACAACGGCATTAGGTTGATGCTCGCACCAAGATCGGCCAAGGCGTGGCATTCAACCATTCCCGGAAATTCACATGGGATGAGAAATTTTCCGGGATCTCCAAGCTTTTCTGGAAGCTTTTTGAGAATTGCCGCGGAGCAGTTTTCGTTCACTGGAGTTTTTGTCATTTCAAATAATTTTTCTTTATTGCTCAACAAACTTTTGAGTGTGGAAGTGAACTTTGGCATCAAAAGCAAAGCATCCGCGAAGCTTATGTGGAAATGTAATTCTTGGAATATTTGAAAGAATTTTTCCATTTGACTCGAAGCTTTATCACGGAGCTTTTGATCATTCATTCTTGAAGGGTAAGGAAGTGTGGTCTTAACG
Source organism: Artemisia tridentata subsp. tridentata (assembly GCA_021014915.2). Lineage (NCBI taxonomy): Eukaryota > Viridiplantae > Streptophyta > Magnoliopsida > Asterales > Asteraceae > Artemisia > Artemisia tridentata. The sequence goes on from CP139504.1 coordinate 117,200,854, forward strand.
GGAGGTTTTTCGGGCTCAATCACAACTTCTGGTTCAGATGGGTAGACAACCGGAGGTTGGACGTCTTTGGTTCCTCCGTTGTTAGTAGGAGGTTCCGTGTCCTTGGTCACCTCGGTCTCACGGACGACTACCTTGGGAGGTAGAGAAGAATCGGTAGTCGGAGCCGTGGGTCCATCATATGAAACACCGCTCCTAGTAGTCATCGCCTTAGCATCGCCCCTCGGGTTGGCGATCGTGTTGCTTGGAAGAGTAGTAGTACCCGAACCCGAGGGTCGATCATTTAAATGTTTGTTCAATTCTGAATTTATCTCAAATAATCCAAAAGTCAACAAAAAAGTCAACTGTCTTGGTTATATGGTGATCTGAGGTGATTTTGGCAAGCCAAAGTGAGTAAGGGAAGCATTTGGCCTGTCTAGAGACAGGCAAGCATAGTGAACCCCCTCTGTTTGAGCTGAGGGGGATTTGTTTGTAAGTTCCATTTTGACTTTTAGCTTAATTTCTGCATGTTTCTTTGATCAGTTAATTTAGTGGTTAATTGTTGCTTTTGAGTAGTTTTTATAGTTAGTTAGATAAGTAGTAATCAAAATTGTAGCTTGTTTAGTAGTAATTAGTTTATAATTGCAAAATTAGAATTATAAGGAGTGTTTGGTTTGTAGTATTTCTGACTTACCACTGTTCATTTTCAAATTGGGTAGAATTGATTAAGTTTTGATTAGGTATTCTTAGCTTAAATCAGTAAGTGTTAAGTGGTTTATAGCTCTCTATAGTACTTTTGCCCTTTTTGTGAAATTTGGTCCAAATATGCTAATAATAGGCTCAGCATAAGCTGAGTTTATTTGGACCTTAACTATTGCACTTGTAGAAAGTTCTTGGGTGTTCAAATCAGTATACAAAAGCTGGATAGGTTTGATTAAGTTTTGCACACAATTTACGCCATTTTTCCAAGTCTGCTATCTCAGAATCTGTTTTGCAAACTCAGACATAAGCTGCTGATCTAGCCTGCTTTGTGGCTTATTGGATTAAGTTTAGAACTTGAATTTTGGTTTATAGATAGTCAACATAGCAAGCTATTAGTACTATATCTGGGATTCAGTTTTAGAGCTTATTTAGATAGCTTAAATCAGGTCTGAAATTGGCCTCTCTTTGGTCTGTTATATCTTGTTCCAATTCAGTCCCAATAGCACTTTTTCTTGGTTCAATTTAGAGCAGCAAATGATGTTGGAAGTTGGATTTTGAAGTATATTTGGGTAGACAGTAGTGCAATCGTGCTTTTGCCCTGTAACCACTCGTAAAATTTCCTATTTACTTTACTGAATTATTATCCTTTTTCCACGGGTAATTTTTTTTTTATTTTAAATGTATCTCCTATCTTATGTGACGTAGATCACATCATTGATAAACGTGCTCCCACAAGACCTGCTTAACAAATCTAATGTTTATTTTATAAACATCATGATAGAAAAATATTACAGAATACCATTTACCACTTTACGATAAAATTCTTAACAAAACATTCACTATCTATATAGAGTTTCTAGGAAACCCTAAAATTTACCACAACACCAAATATGAACAACTAAACATCATAACATAAAAATACAATATATCTAAGTTAATGTACAAGTTCTTAAAGCACTAAAAACCCTAATTCTATTTTGTTCCCGATAAAACCTTAATTTCACATAAGTGTTATTTTATGCAATCATTTCACAAACCCTAATTTATTTCTAGAATATTATTTAAAATATAAAGTTTACAAGTTATTTAAGCTATAGTACAAGTCATTTATGCATAGAAACATTTATTTACAAAATCTATATTTAAATTCCAATTATATTATTTTCAAAGCATAACTAACAAACCATTTATGCATAACTTTTATAAATGATATTTTCTAAACTCCTTAAATATTATTACAAGTCTTTTAGCCCAAAGTACAAGGGCCTAATGCACAAAAAACATAAATTCCATTTAATTACCTTTTAACATAATAAAAATTAACAAATAATTTTTATAAACTAAATACATGTTAAAACTATATTTTTCTTAAATTCTAAACTTTTGCATAACTCATATAAGCATGTTTTACAATAATCTTAAGCTCAACATATTTTCCTTGCATTTCTTTAATAAATTCGATTCACATAAAAATATAAAAGACCATGATTATTTTCTAAATAATAAAACTCATACACTAACTAGGTCATCCCTCCTCCATAACCCTCCATACAACTCACTAAACTCAAAGTACTACCCTCCTAAGCTCACACGCCCTCTCCTCCCATTTCCTGGTTCGAATAAAACTATAAACCAACTAAGCTTACACCTTAAGTATACCATGTACCTAGACTCTTCAAGCCCTCTCCTAAGAACACCTCCACATGGCACCTTTCTTCTTCAAAGATAGCTCTTATTGGTAGATAAAACCTATGGAAACTAAACCGACCACATCACCTCTTCTTCTCCCTCCTCCTCCACCTATCCATGTGGCATAACTCTAAATTTCTGTCAGCCCTTGTATGCATAACATGTCCCCTCATCATCTCTTAACAAAACCCTAGTCTCTCATTCTTATAAATAGCAACATAACCCTACTTCTCATGTCACACCCAATCGAACCCTAACACCAAAGCAATATAACCCATTTCTGTCCAAAACACTAACTCACTATACCCTAAATCTAAACCTTAGAAGAACCAGAGTTGAGGAGGAATGCTGGAAAACTCAGGCCGAACTCAATTCCCTTCCTTAAACCCTAGCTGAGTCCAACACTAAGTAAGTTTACATAACTCTTTTAATTTCAGTTTAATTATGTTATGCATACTTAAAAACATCATTATACAACCTCTAAAATAAAACATAACCAAGAATAATAAGTTTTCATTTCTTTGTTTCATTTCTGTTCGAACAGTAAAACCCTAACACACATTATATGTTCGAATAATGGTCTAAACTAATCAAGAACATGTGAAAAATGTTAAAACATGTCTAACTATATCATATCTTATGTATAGAGTTGGTTTATAAAGTTTTAAAAACTAAAAACCCTAACCGGGTCTTATTCCTGTATATATATCGAGTTCAAAACTCTCTCACAGCCCAACTTCTGACCAGAAAACCAATATCCAAACGACCCTTTTAAATTCTAGTTTTCAGTATATATTAAGTTCACACAACTAGCTTTAATTAGAAACAAAAATCATTGAAAATGATCAAATATTCAAAAAGTTATTTAAGTACAAAATCTTGCTCATATCGCTAATTAAAAATAAAGTTTTTCCAGTCATTTGATTTCCAGTTCTATCGCCCATGAGCCTAACTTGCGCCCTATTTTTCGAACCCTATATGAACTCTAAAAATTCCAACTTTTTGATATGTTAGAGTCGACCTAGCAATCTTTAGTTAGAAACTGAAAATTTTGAAAAAGGTTAAGTTTAGAACAAAATATCGAGCCTTGAAATTGCCCTCATATCGCTAGATATAAAAAGAGAAACTCAGTTTATTTATTTCCTATTCTAGTCGACCTAACCACCCAACTTCCAACCAAACTTTCGACCTCTAATAGATCTTTAAAAATCCTGAATTTCTGGCAAACTAAAGTTCATATGGTGAACTATTTTTAGAAAGAAGTACTTTGAAAAGCCATCGAGTGAATCAAAAGTTATTTAAGTTCAAAACTGGTCGCTCGCTAGTCTAGAACCTATTTTCAAAATTTTATTTAAACCATGTTTTCATCACTCGACATTTGAACTGTTTTTCGAATATCAAATCAATTTTATAAATTATGATTTTTGACATGTCTTAAGTCGACCTAGGTGACTTTTCATAGAAACTGAAAGCTCGTAAAATGATTTCATTTTCGTTAAGTTATTCGCGTCCAAAGTTCTAGCCAAGTCTTGTATTTAAGTGAGATTTTATTAAATTAAAGTTTATAAGGTTGATTTTGTAAATAAATATTATTAAGGGTATTTTCTGTCAAAAACAAATAAAAAGGGGTGAGATTGTCATTTTTGAAACTTGAGGGTAGAAACTGTCATTTTCCAAAAGTCCAGGGTGTAAACTGTCATTTGACCAAACCTGAGGGATTAAAGCATAACTTTTCCTAATCAATATTTTCATTCTTCTATTTTGTTTTCCCGACTCCATATTAACATAATGACGAATAAACTGAACCAAAAACTTACAGATAAAAGATAAGATAAAATCTTACTTTTGAAACTACATATTGGTTCAAATAAAATATTTAACCATCAACCAAACAACAAAACAGAACAAAACGAAATAAACAAATAATCATCAGAAATGATTACTAAATATTGGCATAACAACCCAGGTTACATTGTCCGGAGACGTTTATCAACTTTCTTTCTTTTGTTTTCCATCCAGATTGTCAGGTGAGTTCATAGTCCCACTTTTTACTACGTTTTCTAAACTTGTGGGGAGATACATGCTACTAAACCGAACACAAGTATTTTCCTGATTGTTATTGCACTAGATTAACTTACTGCCTATTTAAAAGTCCCTCTATCATGCACCATTAGTCACCTGCTGGGTGAGCGCGAATATAGTGAATAGATCTATTGGCCTGACGACCCATTTGTATTAGCCGGATGGATACCCTTATTGGTAGCCGGTTATGCAAATGCATTATATTTGAAAACTATGAGGAGTTTGGGCAGACTCTCTCATGGGGGCAAACCACTACCATTTAATTATGTTAGTGAGACTAAAACGTGTTAACGCATTGTGTGTCATGAGGTTTAGTGCAATATAACGAACTGTGATATTACTGAATTACTCTCTACTTAGCTTGTGTTCAAAACTGATTACTACTGAAAACACTATGGATTCACTCAACCTTTGTGTTGACATTTTAGCATGTATTCTCAGGTTATCGGAAGCATGGATTGGCACGGGATTGGGCTATGGACTATGTTATCATTCAAATCAATAATATTTTTATAAATGTATTTTGAGAACCTCTTGTTGGGACCTGCATATTGTAACTCTGATATAAATGAATGATAACAATATTATCTAAAACGTCTCGTTTTCGAGTCGTTTTCTATAATCATGACTGTGAACTGTTTAGTAACTCCCTAACTTATATTTCCGCTGCGAATATCGAAAACGGGGGTGTTACAGAGTGGTATCAGAGCTTATGGTTATAGAGAACCAAGTGTTTTTAAACATTGGACTATAACCGCATTTTCAAAAATAAATAAACTTACATTATAAAGTCCTATGCCTTCCGTGCCAGGTATGTTTCAATATTTAGAGTATCCTTTATTTTGACTATTCCCCTATCTGATAACTATTTGATTTGCTTTATTTGCAAATATTAGAATTGCTTATTTTTATTTTACGGGTTACTACAGTATCATGTTCCCCGAAACTCCCGAACTTAATGAAACAGATCTCCGTACTATGAGTACGTTACCTACCGATTCTCTTAGGAAATCCCCATCTAATGAAAAGTTTATTGGTTGCCCAACAACATTTGATGTTGGACAAAACTCCCACCAAGAAACAATTCAGAAAGATGATGAATCAAATCCTCTAGAACCTAATACTCCTGAAACCCCTATACTAAACTTCCCAGATGCTATATCTACGCCTAATTCCCCTGAACCTAAAGATCCCATGTGGACTCTTCTTTATGAACACGCCAGTATTCTCGACAATCACGCTAAACATTTGAAAGAGCTACCACATTTACGATTCGAGTGGTACGACCGGAATTTCGACACTCTATTTAGAAGGACCAATGATGAAAGGAGGACGGTGTTTGACTTGGAAGCAAGTGTTGAACGAATGAAGAATACGCATGAACATAAGTATAAAAGCCTAGATTATAGGATTCGTCATGCAAGAAGGGAAAACAGTCAACTACGTGGCAGAGTAGCAGAGATTGAGAGAACCCTATGGGCGGCCAGAGAGACGGCAATCTGCCAGGGTCAGAAAATTTTTACTTTGGAATCTATGCTGGACAGCCAGATAAAGGTGAATACGAAATTTCAGGAGCGTTTCTTGGAAATGGAAATTACACAACTACAACTTGAGAATGAAGTTAAGCTTTTACGTCAAGAACGTGGCTGATCTCAAACTCATGTGTAACGACGTTGTGTTTACTGTACCAAATAGTATTTGGTTAGGTATTTCCTGTATTTTCCAATAAATCTGAAACCCTTAGAGTTTGTAATCAATCAATAAATGTATGACAAATATCTTTTGTTATATATATTATTGTTGAGAATAAATTCTTCTCCTATCATGTCTTACTATAATGTTGTGCATTTATGTAATGACTTCCCTTAAAATCTTATCATTTGTTTAATAGACAAATGGTTTCGTATAAACTATACCTAGAGCCCAATAAGTGTCACGTACCTAGATGACTACACATAGAGCCCATTAAGCAACAGAGAAATTTGAGGATTTACCCTTATAATAACGATAGGAAACCCTAAACCTACTTCATGCAATATTAATAAAAGATCTTGTGATAATTGTTTTTAGTAAAAACAATTGATCAAGTTATTAATATTAATCTATCTTCAGCCCGACGTATCATAAACATAGAACCCCATAAGATAAAATTTCGGAAGAAAACCTTGATGAATGAAGAGAGAGTTGCTGAAATCTAAGAGAATTAGTTAATTCCTTAGAAATTAATCATTCATCTACGATATTTAACCAGACATATCCGGAAGAACGTTAGAATGGAAAATACTATGCCAATGACTCCCGAAGTTATTCAGAAATTGGTGATCAGTCTCATTACAGCGGTGCTCGAGGTGACTACGACAGCTCGTTTGGGAAGCCATAAGATGACAACAGGAGAGAAGAGAATTGAACGAAATAACCAAAAGCGAAAACATAGTGAAATAGAAACCACCATCCCTACTCACTACCCCACCTGTCGCCACCATAAGCGCCTTACTCATGAATCCATTTATCGTGGAAAACAACCTCTATGTCAACGATGTAAGCTACATCACATTGGAGATTGCTATGTTAAGTGTGGAAGATGCAAGGAAATAAGACATCAGTCTAGAAACTGTAAGCCAATAAGAATAAAACCACGAACCGTGACTTGTTATGGATGTAGAGGAAAAGGACATATGATAAGTCAATGCCCGAACTTCAATCCCAATTGGAAGACTAAGACTGATTCGGAAGAAAACTAGAACTCATTAAGAAATCATACCTATGTCCTAGTATGACCCTTAAGTTTGAAATTTCGGAAGTAATGAATAAATTGAGGTTTAGAACCCTCTAAGTTGTAATTTTCCTTTCAGATACTCCTTAGCTACGATAAACGTAATCTAAATAAATTATCTTTCTACCCTATATCTCGCGATAATTCTTTCATATTTCCAAATCTGCGTTTAGCTTTCATATCTGTTCTATTTTCCCAAACCCTATTCGCAAACACTGCCTAGTAAAACCACAGACGAACTTTAAGATTTATTTTGAGGTTATCCCATTAATCCTTTAGGAATCCCCAACTTATCACTGTAGTGTGGACAACAAATTTCCAATGCTTTTGAAAATTATTAATGAAGCTACTATTTAAAAATAAAGCGTTGAACGCCATCTAAAACTTTTTGAATAAATACCACAGTGACTGTACGAAACATTACATCATTTGGTCCTCAATTATACATAACCTGATCAACTATGTATAATTTTGGAAGAATCATGTAACGAATTGGACAGTTATATTTTCAGATTTTCTACTAATTTTCATTCAAAAGCAAAATATTGAAACAAAACAAATTGCTATTAAATCATTATTTTGATTTCATACAACAAAAGTCTACAACTACTACCCATCATCTCTAAGATAGGAATTCGACAACATTATGGATAGAAAAACTCTAAGATTTTATTCGAATACTTGGAAGATAATACATAGAACCATAATTATCAACCGAAGTGCTAATATTACAAGGATTACATAAGCTTTATTACATTGAGGATTATTTAGAAAAGACAAACTAAGATCATTCTAGTAACCATAGCATAAGGCTTATTTTCCCCGAACCTAATCCATGAAAAAGGCAACAATCGTAAGCAGTATGATAAACACTAGGACCGCACCTTGGAGACCATAATCCCCTTCCGGATTATACGCCATGTAGGTTACAACCGCAACCATGTACATAATTGCTAAGATGATAGCCAAAGGCGGCATCTTTGAGGATTTAGAAAGGAAATTTTGTGATGAAAAATGAGGATTAAAAATGGAATATTTATAGGAAAAATTCTACCCTTTATTCGACCGACTATTCGAACGTTACCATCACTATTCCTCCACTATCAAATCTGACCGTTGCATAGTAACATACTAGGTGGCAAAACATTCAAATTTAGTTCATCTAGTAGAAATAAAACTGACTAAACCTCGATCCTTTGGTATTAAACGGAGAACCAAAGATTATCAGCGAAACGACATTATCGGAAAGCGGACTCAAGAATAAAGATAATATTTTAAGTAATATTATTTTGGGATAATTACTAAAATAGCCCGATTGCCCAAGTGCTAAGAGTATCTGTCCCGATCTCAAAAAATTCCCCCCTTAGCCCAAGGGCAACCGTATATTCACGTATTGTACAGCAGTGTTTTTTTGGGTAACTTTTATTTGTTGGGCAACCGTATATTGTACAGATGGTTTTTTTTGTCATTTCACATATTACTCATACTACTAAAAACCAGGACTGGAACAAAATAAAAAGCATTTCCGCGCCCACAATTCACTCACCAAAATCAAATCAAACCAAACACCACCCTTCACTTCACTCACTCACATCGCCGCCGTAAACTACCATGTCCTTGGATACTGCTTACTACTCTGAGATTTTAATATTAGGAGGAAGATTTGCTCTTGGATACTGCTTACTACTCTGAGATGAAGGATGCGGGGTTTTTCGATTCTGAGTGGGAATAAGGATCCGTCTTCACCTGTCAACAATAAGTTGTTTTTATTATATCTTCACTTTGTAGATAAGGTATGGACATTATTATCAATTTAGTACGATTGGCAAAACACATGGTTGTCCAACTGAACGTTTCACTTTTATGGATCTGATAAGTGGGCCCTACTTTATTTGCTTAAACCCACTCTTCGGTAACTTGTTGGGGGGTTTTTGATTTCGATTTTCGAATTGATATTGTGTTATTTGGTTTATGATGACACGGATTTAGATGCTATTTTTATTATTGGTAAGATTTTGTGGGTTTTATTTAAATAATGTTTAGATTTAATTAAATTGTAGCAGTTGTGGTCTTTTTTCAGAACATTGAATCAAAAATGTTGGATTTGGATGGCACTTGCCAGATGTGCTAGTTCTTGATAACTGCTTTTTACTAATGTCTCGAATATATGTGATGAATCAGGTGGTGAAGATACTTTCAGCTTTTGATCAATCCGTTAGTGGTATTAACAGTGCTGATGAAGAAGGTTGGGCGCCATTGCATTCTGCGGTGAGTAGTGGAAATGTTGAGATTGTCAAGATTCTGCTAGATAGAGGTTGGATTATTGCTTTACAGTGTGCTCTTGTAATGTGTTTTTTTGGCTCTGTTTGTAATTCAGCGTTAGACGTTTATAACTTGTAGTGTATATAAATGCATCTTATTAACTGAGCAGTTAGTTGCATCTGAATATCTGTATTTGTGCTCTTGTGTTTGTTGACATATGTTGTGATTAAAGCCATCATAGATATCTAGCTTTTGTCACGTTTGCTTGCTTTCTTTTCTGGTGTATTTAACTTTTGAGTTATCAGTTAAATGTTCTTTGAATTGATTACACAAGGAGAATCTATTATTTGCTAAAGTTATTATCTTGATGAACAGGGGCTGATGTAAATTTGAAAAATGCAGGCGGACGCACTACTCTCCACTATGTTGGCAGCAAGGGTTGGGTGGAAGTTGCTGAAATTCTGCTTTCGAAAGGTGCAAACGTCAATTCGAAGGACAATGTTTGTAACTTAATACTGTTATCTAACGTTTTTGACTTAAAAAAACCTCATTGTTTATCTTTTCTTTTTGGCTGTTAACTGTTTGGTGTTCTACCAATACAGGTTGGCTGCACTCCCCTGCACCGTGCGGCAAGTACAGGGAAATCTGAGTTGTGGTAACTTTCAGCGTTGGTTGGGGCTCAAAGGAATAACATTGACGCAGCAGTAAAAAAGCTTAGATTATTTTATATCAACTATGCTATTTACATTTGATGCAAAATACTGATATTTGGACGTTACATGTCATTCTTTTTAGTTTTCGGATGAGTTCCAAATCCTGCTTTTTCACTATGATGGTCGAACCACAGAATGGGATCAATATGAATGGTCACGACAGGTAATTCATATCAGTACAAGGAAGCAAACCAAATGGTATGCTTCAGATTCTACTGTTCGTTATGCTGATTTATTATTTTATTTTTTCTGAATTTATTTTTCATTTGATCTTCTCTTGTAGGTGGTATGCAAAGAGGTTTTTGCATCCAGATATCGTAGCAGCTTATGATTATATTTTTATTTGGGATGAAGATCTTGGCGTTGAACACTTTAATGGAGACATTTATATGCAGTTAGTTAAGAAACATCGTTTGGACATTTCTCAACCTGGACTTGAACCCAATGAGGGATTAACATCGGAAATGACAAAGAGGAGAGGCAATAAAGAAGTTCACAAGTACGTTACTATCTTTTATACTATATATTTTTTTTCTGTAAATTCAGTTTAAGTACTATTTGAACAACACTTAAGCTGTATATTTATGGGTTGATTAACAGAACTACAGATGAGAAACCAGGATGGTGCAGTGATCCACATCTACCACCGTGTACAGCGTACTATTTCTGCTCTACCCTCTCAATCGTAGCATTTCATCTTAAAGATTTTACAGTTTTTAATGTATCTCACTTGGGTTCTATCCAGATTTGTGGAGATTATGGCTCCCGTGTTCTCTCGAGATGCATGGCGGTGTGTGTGGTACATGATTCAGGTAAACTTATTTTTTAAGAATCAAGACTGCATTGTTAAATGATCTCATGTGCATATTCTGTACAATTTTTTTTCATGCACAATGCAGAATGATTTGGTGCATGGATGGGGCTTGGATTTTGCACTTAGAAGATGTGTAAATGTGAGTTGTTTATATGTTCAATTTTTGTTTTGTATTTCCTACTGGTGCAGTATCATACTTAATTTGTTTCTTCTCACAGCATGCACATGAAAAAATTGGTGTGGTTGATTCGCAATGGATTGTGCATCAGCGTATTCCTTCATTCGGGAACCAGGTGAGACATCATAATTTGTTATATTATCAAGAAACTGTATGGTATTTCTTTGTTTGACATATGAACGTGTGCTTGTCACACATTTTAATAGCAAGAACTGGTGGTACCAAATGCTAACACATGATTATTCGTATACTATATTATAAACTATAATATTGGCTTGCAAAATGATAGTTCGTGTATTGATGCAGGGCGAGTCTGTGAAGGGTAAAGATCCACGGGATGGGGTAAGCATAGTTTAACGTATATATATCCAAGTTACTGCCACATCCCATATAAATTCAAAATTTGACAACATACGATCTAATGAACGTCTAGTTGTCTAACTACCCAGGAATGCAAAACCGGAGACATCATAGGGGATGTTTGGATTTGCATTTGGGAAGTTGCAACTTAACATCTAATTATATGTTTGGATAAACAAATTTTGCTTCTGATTGTCAGTTTGTATAAGATAAATAGTCAGATTAATACCAATTACAAAAAGACTGATCGTCCAAAGATAAACCAAAATTACCCGATTCCCTTTGTTTATACAAGTTTGGAGGACTTATAACAACATATCTCATTTCTCGTTCACAAAAAAGATATTTTTTGTCCTTTTGCTCGTTAATTTATACTAATAAGATCAGAATTGGCCAAACAACACTATATCCTTCAACAGGTGGTATTTTATAATAGGATTATATATTGACTTTTAAAACACATGTGGAAATCAGTACTTTGAAATACTTACTGATGGGCAGCAATGTGATCTTGAATTGGAACTTTACCATGTTAGAAAAATTATGCATTTATTTTTGGATCCCCTAAAATGATATTCTTCTAGTTTCATTTGAAGGTTATACTAATAATGAGTATGTTGCTTATTTTCTTTGGGACCGTAGGTAAAAGCTAGATGTAAAAGCGAGTGGGCTCTCTTCCAAGATCGACTTGCAAATGCAGATAAAGCGTACTTGAAACAGAACAGGACGTAACTTTAACATAGATTTCTTTACTCATTTTCAAAACCCGTTTGGCTTCTCTTCTCTGTCTTGGGAGTTGACTCTCCCGCTGACTTTTTTGTCCACAGTTCATGGCCAGACAGTTTTGTATGATAGGCATGATATATGTAGCTTTTGTGCATAGTTATATAATTATCAAATCTTCGATTATACAGGTGTTAGTGCCATATCGTTGCAGGTTACGGTTTGGCTTTTGTTTATGCGTCTGTGATTGTGTGTACATGTTTATTCATGAACTGGAAGCATCCTAACCATTGCTAATTTGCAGTTTGAAATCTTGTGTTTTTCTTTGCATTTAGGCTTGTGTAGATTTGAAGCTTTGTAATGTATTTACATGATTAAAACCAGCATCATGGTTTTTATATGATCATGCATGAAAAACTTCATTTTGTTACGAACTTGCAATACTATTTCCTCCATATTTTCTTAGACTTGTCTGCACTTTGGCAATTTCAAAGTCTACTGCCACAGTGGTTCGACCGTGTCTTTGAACCTATGGGTCCGTCATGTTGAATAACGAGTCAAAACGGGTTGGAACAATACATACCACTTTGGTACCTGTCAAAATCAGCAAGAAACCATGTTTTTCAAGAATGTCATACTTTTTCTATAAATAGTAATACAATAAACATTGTTAATGCCTTAAAACAGATGGAAAAATCAAACATAAATTACAAGAAGAAATTATGTTTTTATATTTTTTTTACTATTTTGCATTTAGTAGATTTTCTTAAAACAAAAAGTGAGCTACATAAATTACCAGCAGGAATGACTCATTTTTGGGCAACTTGTGTATTTTTTGGGCAACTTTTGTATTTTTGGGCAACTCATTCCTGTTGGTAGCTTTCAATACAAAAGTTGCCCAAAAATACACAAGTTGCCCAAAAAATACACAAGTTGCCCAAAAAATACAAAAGTTGCCCAAAAATACGTCAGCATCAACTAACACTACCAGCAGGAACCAGCTAAAGCTAACAGCAGCAATGAACTTATTCCAAAAAATACAAAAGTTGCCCAAAAATACACAAGTTGCCCAAAAAATACAAAAGTTGCCCAAAAATACGTCAGCATCAACTAACACTACCAGCAGGAACCAGCTAAAGCTAACAGCAGCAATGAACTTATTCCAAAAAATACAAAAGTTGCCCAAAAATACACAAGTTGCCCAAAAAATACAAAAGTTGCCAAAAAATACGTCAGCATCAACTAACACTACCAGCAGGAACCAGCTAAAGCTAACAGCAGCAATGAACTTATTCCAAAAAATACAAAAGTTGCCCAAAAATACACAAGTTGCCCAAAAATACGTCAGCATCAACTAACACTACCAGCAGGAACCAGCTAAAGCTAACAGCAGCAATGAACTTATTCCATAAAATATAAAATTCCTAACAGTAGTATGAAATACAGTAGCAGCAGTATGAATAAGCCCAGTAGAACACAACTAGCGGTAGTAACGAACGAGAGCATTACTAACTCGTTTATAGACCAGCAGTACCATTGCATACATGTTAAAAACCAACCTCATACATCGACCAACTTAGCAATCAACAGCAGTATCAAAGCACAAGAGCTATAGGGATTGTTTTACTGAATGTATTTTTGACATGAATAATCAGTTAAAAAGCACAACTAAACATCCATTAGGTCCATACAAAACAATCCTTCAAGGTTAACCTGATATTGATTCCTCAGGCATTTGTCAATAACACCTGTATAATCGAAGATTTGATAATTATATAACTATGCACAAAAGCTACATATATCATGCCTATCATACAAAACTGTCTGGCCATGAACTGTGGACAAAAAAGTCAGCGGGAGAGTCAACTCCCAAGACAGAGAAGAGAAGCCAAACGGGTTTTGAAAATGAGTAAATAAATCTATGTTAAAGTTACGTCCTGTTCTGTTTCAAGTACGCTTTATCTGCATTTGCAAGTCGATCTTGGAAGAGAGCCCACTCGCTTTTACATCTAGCTTTTACCTACGGTCCCAAAGAAAATAAGCAACATACTCATTATTAGTATAACCTTCAAATGAAACTAGAAGAATATCATTTTAGGGGATCCAAAAATAAATGCATAATTTTTCTAACATGGTAAAGTTCCAATTCAAGATCACATTGCTGCCCATCAGTAAGTATTTCAAAGTACTGATTTCCACATGTGTTTTAAAAGTCAATATATAATCCTATTATAAAATACCACCTGTTGAAGGATATAGTGTTGTTTGGCCAATTCTGTTCTTATTAGTATAAATTAACGAGCAAAAGGACAAAAAATATCTTTTTTATGAACGAGAAATGAGATATGTTGTTATAAGTCCTCCAAACTTGTATAAACAAAGGGAATCGGGTAATTTTGGTTTATCTTTGGACGATCAGTCTTTTTGCAATTGGTATGAATCTTAAGAGTATCTACCTGTTCCAAAAGACCAAGACGGTGATGGCGTACTGTTCGTGTATTCCCAGCAGCTATCAATTTAAGGATGTGATGCAGGTCGGTGAAAAAGGTTGTTGCATCAGCGACAGGAAAAATAATGCTGCAGCACATTTAATAGGCCACGTCAGCAAACTATTTTGACTCAACATGAATGAACGCAGAATACAAAAAACTGGTTTAAAAACACACATCGGTTTTTCTCTCAGGGATATTATCAAAAGGATTTGGGTTGCGCTTTGGAGTACTAGGGTCAGATATGACCTCTTTCTCCCATGGAGCAATGTTTTCCCGGAAGACATAATTGTCTCGCATTTCAAGACAAACCTGTAAAGCCTTGAAAACCTCCGCTTCATTAGGTGACGGCGTCTCTGCACATAATCATACTTTATGATGTTTATGTACAATTATATAAGGGCATTGACATATTTCACGTACAGATATTTATTTCTATAAATGTAGCCACATAGATGAATTAGTTAAGAGAAATGAGTACCATATGGGGTGATCCTAAGGCGCACAAAAGTTTCCTGCTCGGGCTCGTTTCTGAGAATATCTGCAGCTACAGGGTCAGGTTGTACACCATGCAGATCACCAGATACACTGTGAACGTATCAACGCAGCTGCAGCTATGTGCAATTGTTCACCATTTGCATTAGCATTTGCTTTCTCTGGATCCTGCTCATTTGATGTTGAATTAGAATGTAATACAACACGTCTAACATAGAAAGAAAGATATTTCTCATAGTATATCAGAACTTTACCGCATTCCCATTGGTGTGAAGGTATCCAACATCTAAATTAGCATTCTCGTTCTCATTCACATCAACATCTTCACCTGCACATTACAATCAAAGCATATTATTCCTTGCACCTGCACATGCACATTACAATCATAAAACAAATGGGACAAGCTTAGAAGAAATCATTAATACACAATATTCTGCCCCATACAAAATGTAACATGTTAGACAAAAACAATACATGTCAATCGTAAAAGCATATAGTACGTAGACTAGTAACATGATTGATAGATACACTTCTCACTGTTAAATTAACAGTTCAACAGAAAGTCCTTTGGTCTTTCGATCATTGATTCTACCATCATGATGATAAAAATAATTTACTAGCAGTAATTTATTAAAAAAAAAAAAAAAAAAAACAGAAATAACTCCGTTTTACCTTATCAAGAGTTTGAGTGATAAGAACGTAAGCAGGAGGAGCAACCAACTTAATTTTAACAGGGAAATCGTCATTCCCAGCAGCTTCAGCCTTCCTCATGGCAGACTAAGAAATGGGACTATTACAAAATCACTATAGGTTAAAAGTCGAAAGTCTAAAAATGAACGGATTAAATAATTACAACAGATGCAAACCTTAATGTGAAGAACCCCATCATACTCAAAACATTTCATTTCAACATATGCCCTAATTTTCAAAGGCTGTGGAGTCCTTCTCCTTTTGATGTTCGATATCAACACTTCTTTGACTTCCTGTGATAAATCAGGAACCACTTTTGTTACCTCTTTTCCATCAGCTCCGGTTTCTTTAACTTCACGGGTTAGCGAATCGAGAATAGCGTCAGGATCACTAACAACCAACTTAAACGCCTGCAAGCATATAGAAGAAGAATGAGATATGTACTATAGCAATATCCGACAATGAGTCATGAATTTCCTCCATCTATTTCAGAACACTAACCTCAAAGGCATGCCCATACTTCCTATACAAAGGCCAGCCAACATGGATATACAGATCCTGCATTGCATAAATAAAAACAGAAATAGTTAATGACTTAATATAAAAGAAACATATGAGGACACATAAGCAAGCCTGGTACATGGATTACATGACATCAAGATCCGTACAAGAAAAATAGCAAAAGAAATTAAGCACTTCCCCAGCTAACACATACCCACAGTAGTCATGTTAAATTTTAAGTACAACAGACATAAACCTATATAAACAGATATAACACCACTTTGATACTCACACAGTCAATATAACCTGAGGGCTGAAAAACATAACTTTCGTTTCCCAATACCCTGAGGGCTAAAAAGAGAACCCGTGCTTAAAATATACTCAACCATAAAAAATGAGTTGTGGGCAGAAGCAGAGATAACTATAACAATGACCATTAAAGTACTTGAGAACAGTTGGTACCCATCTAGCACTACTGCACTAGTAGTTTTCCTCACCTTTGGATTAGATGCTAAAAGCACCTAATTAAGCAAGTTATATCTTAAACAATGATGCAGAAAGTGAGTTATTTGAACCCTTATGTCTCCAAGTGTTATGACTATGATCTTTTACCAACATCACCATACGACTCTATTCTGCTATACATATAATCATATATGATATATCTCGCCCAATGCTTTTCTCAAACTACATCCATCATACACGAAAAAAACATCTAATAAGATACACCTTTAGTAGTAAAATGTTTGTGATCAAGTTATACTCATTTTATGTAAGAATTATGCACTGCCATAACATTTCCCTTACCTCTCACCACTTCTCACCATTTCAACAATTGCTTTCAGATCTCAAATTTCTAGGCAAGTACACAAGTTGGGGATGTCTTTTTTCATCATATAAGTGTAATTAACAGCTTAATATTGTAAGTGAACAGAGTATATTACAGAATACTAAATTACTTCTAATGAAATAAAAGTGGTATCATAAATGCAAAAATATATTAATTTCAAAGGTGTAAATTAGCAGGTTTTTTTATGGATTCATGTTTAACGTCATCTAATAAAGCATCAGCAGTAATGACGATAAAATTAAAGAAAAGAACTATGATCTAATTTGACCTTAAATCCAACTTTGTTGCCTTACTTCTTTCGCACAAAGCATGACAAAGCATTAGCTTGGGGTTAACTACGTGAAGGGTGAAACCTATTTCATCCGTTATTTTGTTCTTTAAGCTAGAATTTTCCTCCCACACACCATTCCCTTATAAAACATAACATTAATGAATTTTTAGACTACAACACTCTGGAAACCAAAGTCTCATACAGATTAAAAACATAGAAAGTATCAAAAAGTCCACAAACTATAATATCATGTAAAACAAATCACAATGCGGTGATCAGTGGGCAGAAACAAATATGGCTGACAAACTCAGAAACTGTTCCATAGTGACCCGTTACGCAGCCATATGACCCGCCCAATTAGCTGCCTATACTTTTGCTTCCATGGCTGTATATAGAGAACTTACCATTTTTATTCTTTCTGAATGCAGTATGGACGGGATATATGTTCTCGAATGCAGTATAAGTATCGTCTTTTACCTGAAAGGTCAAAATAGATAAGGATTAAATTCAACGAAAACGACATATGGAATCAAACGTTCTAAAGGGGGTTCGCGTGTCATCACACACCTTGGTTCCTGTCAGAACAATCTTTCCAGATACAAAATATGCAAATCTGGTAATCACGAAACGAAGGAGAAGACCGAACAAGCGACCACCACTGATCGAAATCTGTGATAGATCTGGGTTTTGGTGTGTGTAAATTTTCTGGGTTTTGACTTTGTTTGTGTTGTGTGTGTTGTTTTGGATTTTTTTGTGAGTGCAGTTTGTGTTTTTTTTGTTTGTGTATGATTTGTTATGCGTGAGAGTGATAGGGATTTATTTTTGTTTTGATTGAGAGCTAGATCTGAATCCATCGAGTTGTGGTCTTATGTTAATAACAAGTTTCTAATTTTAATGCACGTAAAATGACCAAAATATCCTTTTGTTCATGTATTTGTTGCCCAAAATTCAAAAGTTGCCCAAAATACAATACATCCCTTATACATCGTAGCAACAGTTGTTGAGGTATTTTGGTCGATGACGTGGCGTCCTGTGGTCCGTCGGATCGGTTGCCCTGGGCTAAGGGGGGAATTTTCTGTGAGCGGGACAAATACTCTTAGCACTTGGGCAATCGGGCTATTTTAGTAATTATCCCTATTATTTTTAACTTGAGGCATTTTAAGCATATCAAACTTCCATCCTAACCAAAATCGTTATATGATTTTCTTTATCGCGTTCCCTATCTGGATAAGATAGAAATCTAAACTTAGCTATTCCTATACATCATTTTTCTCAAACTTATAAACCAACACAGGCTGAATCTCGGGACGAGATTCCCTTCAACAGGGGGATACTGTAACCACTCGTAAAATTTCCTATTTACTTTACTGAATTATTATCCTTTTTCCACGGGTAAATTTTTTTTTTTAAATGTATCTCCTATCTTATGTGACGTAGATCACATCATTGATAAATGTGCTCCCACAAGACCTGCTTAACAAATCTAATGTTTATTTTATAAACATCATGATAGAAAAATATTACAGAATACCATTTACCACTTTACGATAAAATTCTTAACAAAACATTCACTATCTATAATAGAGTTTCTAGGAAACCCTAAAATTTACCACAACACCAAATACGAACAACTAAACATCATAACATAAAAATACAATATATCTAAGTTAATGTACAAGTTCTTAAAGCACTAAAAACCCTAATTCTATTTTGTTCCCGATAAAACCCTAATTTCACATAAGTGTTATTTTATGCATTCATTTCACAAACCCTAATTTATTTCTAGAATATTATTATAAAATATAAAGTTTACAAGTTATTTAAGCTATAGTACAAGTCATTTATGCATAGAAACATTTATTTACAAAATCTATATTTAAATTCCAATTATATTATTTTCAAAGCATAACTAACAAACCATTTATGCATAACTTTTATAAATGATATTTTCTAAACTCCTTAAATATTATTACAAGTCTTTTAGCCCAAAGTACAAGGGCCTAATGCACAAAAATCATAAATTTCATTTAATTACCTTTTAACATAATAAAAATTAACAAATAATTTTTATAAACTAAATACATGTTAAAACTATATTTTTCTTAAATTCTAAACTTTTGCACAACTCATATAAGCATGTTTTACAATAATCTTAAGCTCAACATATTTTCCTTGCATTTCTTTAATAAATTCGATTCACATAAAAATATAAAAGACCATGATTATTTTCTAAATAATAAAACTCATACACTAACTAGGTCATCCCTCCTCCATAACCCTCCATACAACTCACTAAACTCAAAGTACTACCCTCCTAAGCTCACACGCCCTCTCCTCCCATTTCCTGGTTCGAATAAAACTATAAACCAACTAAGCTTACACCTTAAGTATACCATGTACCTAGACTCTTCAAGCCCTCTCCTAAGAATACCTCCACATGGCACCTTTCTTCTTCAAAGATAGCTCTTATTGGTAGATAAAACCTATGGAAACTAAACCGACCACATCACCTCTTCTTCTCCCTCCTCCTCCACCTATCCATGTGGCATAACTCTAAATTTCTGTCAGCCCTTGTATGCATAACATGTCCCCTCATCATCTCTTAACAAAACCCTAGTCTCTCATTCCTATAAATAGCAACATAACCCTACTTCTCATGTCACACCCAATCGAACCCTAACACCAAAGCAAGATAACCCATTTCTGTCCAAAACACTAACTCACTATACCCTAAATCTAAACCTTAGAAGAACCAGAGTTGAGGAGGAATGCTGGAAAACTCAGGCCGAACTCAATTCCCTTCCTTAAACCCTAGCTGAGTCCAACACTAAGTAAGTTTACATAACTCTTTTAATTTCAGTTTAATTATGTTATGCATACTTAAAAACATCATTATACAACCTCTAAAATAAAACATAACCAAGAATAATAAGTTTTCATTTCTTTGTTTCATTTCTGTTCGAACAGTAAAACCCTAACACACATTATATGTTCGAATAATGGTCTAAACTAATCAAGAACATGTGAAAAATGTTAAAACATGTCTAACTATATCATATCTTATGTATAGAGTTGGTTTATAAAGTTTTAAAAACTAAAAACCCTAACCGGGTCTTATTCCTGTATATATATCGAGTTCAAAACTCTCTCACAGCCCAACTTCTGACCAGAAAACCAATATCCAAACGACCCTTTTAAATTCTAGTTTTCAGTATATATTAAGTTCACACAACTAGCTTTAATTAGAAACAAAAATCATTGAAAATGATCAAATATTCAAAAAGTTATTTAAGTACAAAATCTTGCTCATATCGCTAATTAAGAATAAAGTTTTTCCAGTCATTTGATTTCCAGTTCTATCGCCCATGAGCCTAACTTGCGCCCTATTTTTCGAACCCTATATGAACTCTAAAAATTCCAACTTTTTGGTATGTTAGAGTCGACCTAGCAATCTTTAGTTAGAAACTGAAAATTTTGAAAAAGGTTAAGTTTAGAAAAAAATATCGAGCCTTGAAATTGCCCTCATATCGCTAGATATAAAAAGAGAAACTCAGTTTATTTATTTCCTATTCTAGTCGACCTAACCACCCAACTTCCAACCAAACTTTCGACCTCTAATAGATCTTTAAAAATCCTGAATTTCTGGCAAACTAAAGTTCATATGGTGAACTATTTTTAGAAAGAAGTACTTTGAAAAGCCATCGAGTGAATCAAAAGTTATTTAAGTTCAAAACTGGTCGCTCGCTAGTCTAGAACCTATTTTCAAAATTTTATTTAAACCATGTTTTCATCACTCGACATTTGAACTGTTTTTCGAATATCAAATCAATTTTATAAATTATGATTTTTGACATGTCTTAAGTCGACCTAGGTGACTTTTCATAGAAACTGAAAGCTCGTAAAATGATTTCATTTTCGTTAAGTTATTCGCGTCCAAAGTTCTAGCCAAGTCTTGTATTTAAGTGAGATTTTATTAAATTAAAGTTTATAAGGTTGATTTTGTAAATAAATATTATTAAGGGTATTTTCTGTCAAAAACAAATACAAAGGGGTGAGATTGTCATTTTTGAAACTTGAGGGTAGAAACTGTCATTTTCCAAAAGTCCAGGGTGTAAACTGTCATTTGACCAAACCCGAGGGATTAAAGCATAACTTTTCCTAATCAATATTTTCATTCTTCTATTTTGTTTTCCCGACTCCATATTAACATAATGACGAATAAACTGAACCAAAAACTTACAGATAAAAGATAAGATAAAATCTTACTTTTGAAACTACATATTGGTTCAAATAAAATATTTAACCATCAACTAAACAACAAAACAGAACAAAACGAAATAAACAAATAATCATCAGAAATGATTACTAAATATTGGCATAACAACCCAGGTTACATTGTCCGGAGATGTTTATCAACTTTCTTTCATTTGTTTTCCATCCAGATTGTCAGGTGAGTTCATAGTCCCACTTTTTACTACGTTTTCTAAACTTGTGGGGAGATACATGCTACTAAACCGAACACAAGTATTTTCCTGATTGTTATTGCACTAGATTAACTTACTGCCTATTTAAAAGTCCCTCTATCATGCACCATTAGTCACCTGCTGGGTGAGCGCGAATATAGTGAATAGATCTATTGGCCTGACGACCCATTTGTATTAGCCGGATGGATACCCTTATTGGTAGCCGGTTATGCAAATGCATTATATTTGAAAACTATGAGGAGTTTGGGCAGACTCTCTCATGGGGGCAAACCACTACCATTTAATTATGTTAGTGAGACTAAAACGTGTTAACGCATTGTGTGTCATGAGGTTTAGTGCAATATAACGAACTGTGATATTACTGAATTACTCTCTACTTAGCTTGTGTTCAAAACTGATTACTACTGAAAACACTATGGATTCACTCAACCTTTGTGTTGACGTTTTAGCATGTATTCTCAGGTTATCGGAAGCATGGATTGGCACGGGATTGGGCATTGGACTATGTTATCATTCAAATCAATAATATTTTTATAAATGTATTTTGAGAACCTCTTGTTGGGACCTGCATATTGTAACTCTGATATAAATGAATGATAACAATTTTATCTAAAACGTCTCGTTTTCGAGTCGTTTTCTATTATCATGACTGTGAACTGTTTAGTAACTCCATAACTTATATTTCCGCTGCGAATATCGAAAACGCGGGTGTTACATGCCCCCCCCCCCCCTAATATTTCATCTAATTGCTTATTAGGACTGCTTATTGAGGGTGCAAAGTTGGCTGATTAACCCCCTTTTCTGTCTCATAATTGGACTGTTCATGTGCTTAATAGCTAATTCTGAGTGCTTATTTGGTCACCATAAGTTGTTTCAAGCTTCATAAAGTGTGTTAATTGGTATTTGAGCTTTTTAGAATTTTTGGTCAACTGTAGCTTATTTTTAGCTTATTTCTCAGTAGCTTATTCTCTGTTATAGCTTATTTAGGCAAAATTAGTTTTTCAAATTATTTTTCCTAGATTTATTTTTAAAAATTAAAATTACTCAGAAAATTTCAGATTTTTCCAAAGTGTTTTAATATTTTTAAATCATTTAAATTGTTTTAATTAGTTTTTAATTCATAAAAAATTATTAAAAAGTCAAAAAAATATTTTTCTTTTTCCAAAAATTTTCTTTTATCAGTTTTAATATAGGAAAATTATTTTTATATTTTTAGGTTTTAAATTTTAGAAATTCACTTTTTATTTACGTTTTAAAATTCGTCGCGTAACGTTTTTAAATTCAATTTTTGTTTTTAGGGTTACGTGCTTAGTTTAATTATTCCATTAGCTTAATTAGTTGTTTACTTTTATTATTTCATTGCTCGTAGTATAAAATCACAAATCACCACTCTTTTACACACATTCACTTCACAATTCGACAACGTTAACGACAACTCGATATTCGACCTTCGTTGGGACACGACCCGGGGAAAACGCATACGTTGCCTTTTCCTTTGGAAACTTAAAATACTAAATCAAAAATGGCGCCGCTGCCGGGGAAGGCTTGAAAAGAGTTGGAGTTTCGCCATAAGAATCGTGTTTTGAAGACCCTTCCTCGGAAGTTTTTGTTTTCAAAAAAAAAATAAAAATACAAAAATATAATAATTAAAAAACACTTTTCCTAAAGTGTTTTCACCATTAATAATAAATCGTCGCTCTCGAGAGGGCGTTGTAAACCATTCCGAATAACAACAAAAGAGATCGGACAATTAAACGTTTCTTGGACTATTTCTTTACTACAACCTAATTACGGGGTTTAAGGAGGTCTTGACATTAAATTGCAGACCGAAGAGAGATCCATTCTTCTCTCCCGCCACGCTGCGCGTAGTTTTGAAAGAAACGAGTACGGTTGATCAACGATCACCAAAAAGAATATAAATTTAATTTTTCTTTATAAAAATAAAAATCCAAAAATATTTTATTTTCAAATTTGGTTTTCCTTTTTGATTTTGAGTTTGTTTTTGGTGTATGCACACCTGATCTTCTACTTCTCACCCTCTTCTTTCACCACTATCAAATCCCGAGAGGATTATTCGTCATAATCACCGTGTTCATTTCTCAACCGTTGAGGAAATGGCCGACGAACCAAACAATCAACACCCGCCGATGGGTGGTGATAATCACATGCCAGCTCCCGATCTCCGAACGATGGAGGAGCTGTGCCAACCCACAATGCACGGACGTGGTGGCCCGATTGCCCCCATCAATATTCAAGCCGCCGATTTTGGACTTAAGCATCATATGATTCAACAAGTCCAAAACTCGTGCCAATTCCATGGCTTGCCGGGTGATGATGCGAACAAGCATCTTGACAAATTCATAACATTCACCCAAAGTATGAAACAAAATGGGGTCTCCGATGACGCCCTCCGTCTATATCTCTTTCCTTATTCCTTGACGCATCATGCCACCGCTTGGTTTGATCGTCTTCCCAAGAATTCCATTCGTAGTTTCGATGAAATGGTTACGAAGTTCTTGGCGAAATATTTCCCACCGTCGATGGTGACGAAATTAAGGAATGAGATTAGCAATTTCCGTCAGCTTCCCGATGAATCATTATTTGAGGCATGGGAACGCTACAAGTTGTCGATTGATCGGTGTCCGAACCACAATATGTTATTGGTCACTATTATAGATACCTTCTATAATGGTTTGACATTACGACACCGTGATACGATTAATACTGATTTGAACACCCAAGAACTTTCTACAAGTGCAATAGTTAAGGTCCAAATAAACTCAGCTTATGCTGAGCTTATTATGAGCAGATTTTGACCAAATTTCACAAAAAGGGCAAAAGTACTATAGAGAGCTATAAACCACTTAACACTTACTGATTTAAACTAAGAATACCTAATCAAAACTTAATCAATTCTACCCAACTTGCAAATGAACAGTGGTAAGTCAGAAATACTACAAACCAAACACTCCTTATAATTCTAATTTAGCAATTATGAACTAATTACTACTAAAACAAGCTACAATATTGATCACTACTTATCTAACTAACTATAAAAACTACTCAAAAGCAACAATCAACAACAATTAACCACTAAATTAACTGATCAAAGAAACATGCAGAAATTAAGCTAAAAATCAAAATGGAACTTACAAACAAATCCCCCTCAGCTCAAACAGAGGGGGTTCACTATGCTTGCCTGTCTCTAGACAGGCCAAATGCTTCCCTTACTCACTTTGGCTTGCCAAAATCACCTCAGATCACCATATAACCAAGACAGTTGACTTTTTTGTTGACTTTTGGATTATTTGAGATAAATTCAGAATTGAACAAAGCAAAAGCTCACACTAAACTAAACAGCTTATATGAACTTATAACATGTATAAAACAGCTTATTGAAGCTGGAGTTTAGAATTGTTTTTTTGATTTTTTGACTTTTCAATAATTTTTTGGATTTTTGCAATAAGGTGAAATAAGTATGAAATGAAAATGTAAATAAGCTAGAAATGATTTATATAAGCTACTGATATCCCAATAAAAACTAAGATTAAACTGAAAACTTTAAAGAGAATCGAATTTATAAGAAATTAAAACTAAAATTTCATTAATATTATTTGAACATTACAACTGAAAGATAGAAATTACAACTGAATTAAAATGTTTATACTAAAAACAGTAAATAAAATGGCAACAATTTCTTAAGACATAAAAATTGGACACTCTTCCTGTGATGAGATGGCTTCTATTTATAAGCTTCCTCAGAACCTTCTGGGAGTTCCAGCTCATCAATCCGTGTGCTCCTCAGCTCTCTATCCACCCTTAGATCACCCTTGCTCCCTACGTTTCAATCTTGGCCCTATGATCAAAATAGTGACACGGCTTGTCCACTCAGCATTCCCCACGTGTCCCCTGAGCTGTCAGGTGCTTCCAGAAATTACCCAATCATTGGGTAATCATGCGTACGAGGTTAATTTTGATGTGAATAGTAACTAGGGTTCGTGGTAAAAGGAAAAGGGGAAATTTTTGGGCGCGCTAGTGTGTGTGAGGGAGAGTGTAACTTTTTTTTATATTTTTGATTAGAGTAAATGTTGACCGGGTTTAATAAGGTTGGGTCGGGTTAGGAATTTTGGACTGGGCTGGAGTTGGATCGGGTAAAGATTTATGGATGGGCTAGTGGATTAGGATTTTTTTGGATTGGATGTTATTTGGGTTTGTTTAAATCCGGGTAGAGAAGTATAAAGGTTTTAAGGGTTAGTTTTAAGTTTAGGTGATTTAAGGGACCAAACTTGTAATTTCTGATCTTCTGAGGGACCTTTTCTGCCATTGTACAAAGGATGATCTAAGGGCTGAATTTGACATTTTGACCAATCATGACTTTCTCGGCTTTGGTTCTGAGCCTTTTCCGTATCCCGTGCTCGTTTTCCTGATTTTCTTGTCTTTTTGCCGGTTTTTTCGCGATATCCGTCCCTGCATAGACAAAACACAAAAACACTATATCTATTGGCATTATGGACGGGTTTTTGGTCATTTTGGGTCCGGTTTTGGTCAAGAAAAGGTATGTGTTTAAGCACATACCATATATCTCATAAATGAAAATGGATAATATCTCTCACTACCTGTCATAGCAAATAGATTACCATAGGCTTGGGAAAGGATCAAAAACCTCCTCCACTAGGCGTAAGCACCTAAGATAAACTATCAAAGAGGGCTTTTAAATGGGTTATAACGTTAGGTGTAGGGATATGATAAACACGGTTTTGTTGGATAAATGATATTTTACTGGTGGCGAGTTAAAGATCTTGATTAATTACATGTACAATATGGTGTTGCTAATCCAAGACTAGACTCGACTTAAGCTAATGAAAAAAATAACAAAAAGATAAAATAAACATAAAATGAAACGGGATGGTAGTCCGTATGTTTTTTCAACTTTTTTTTTTTTTTTTTTTTTTTTTTTTTTTTTTTTTTTTTGCATACACTCTTGCCCTACCATCCAAAATAATACATCGTAGGGGGGTTGTATCCCCCTTACACTTGAACTTTTACATAACTTTACAATTAACTATTCTAACGACTCGAATTAAGATAATCGAAACACTTGGAGTACTTTTAAAATATTTAGCACATATGGGGGTAATAATGTTGTTCTTCCCCATTACTCCATCACACTAGTACTTTACCCACGAGTCCCAATCGTCCCAAAACAATATGTACAAGGATATGACTCGACTTAGCAACCATGTAATCAATTAGATAATTAACTTGGGGTTTAAACAATTGTTGTCACAATAATGCACTAAAAATGAGTGCTTACAAGGTAGGCTAAGGCGATTTGGGTGTACATTTAAATGGGGTGTAAACAAATTCTTACTTTAAGTAAAATGCTTAAAGTTAGAATGAAAAGATAGGCTCTGAGGGGTGTACTAGGGGTATCATGTACTAAAAATGAGTACAACGCAAAGGGTTTGGGAGAATTACTTGACCAATGTAGCCAATGTAATTATAACAAAAACACAGGTGTAAAACAATGGGTTAATCCTAATGCCTCTTATCATGTAGTAAATCTAACTACACGAATGTAGTCTCACTTGTGGCCTCGGAATGGTCCTAACGCAAGTTCTAGATTCTAAGTGCTACCGGTACACACATCATAGCATAAATGCTTTTCCTACTAATTCTAGGGGCGAACCTCACATATTTGGGGGTGGAAAATTTTTTTAGTGGTACGGTTTTGTGCTAGTCATATAACTCCTATCCATGAGACGCTCGTTAAGACCAAAGTTTCACTCCTATATGTTGTAAAAAATTTTAAATTTGGCACTAAAATTGCCTTAACAGGTATTTCTCTCTGTTTTATTACACATCTACCATCAAACAAACAAAAATCAAGTGCAATTGTATTCTCTAAGGTATCATACTTTACCCCCCCCCCCCCCTTACACTTAAGATGAACATTGTCCCCAATGTTCAAATAACAAGATGTAAAAGTAAATAAGGTAAAAGAATGAAATCAAATACTCCCCTGATTCGCTCGGTGGATAAAGGGGTAACATGGTTAGATCTTCTTCCAAGGTAATGTTGAAGCTTCAAGACTAAAGCAGCGCCAAAATCTAGATTCCACATACATCTCCTTGTCCAAAATAACCTGTTAAAACCTGAGAAAACAAACACGAAAACCTGCATAACATCGGCGGGATAAATCTGTATAAGGATATAATGCTTGTGGAATGATTATTTTGCAGATTCCTGGAGTTTATAAGTTAGAGATTTAATAAAGCATTTTATGATTCCGGAAGAAAAACAAACCTTTAAAAAAAAATTCCAGAAAACTGCTCCTGACGCCGTCAGACTGGGGTCTGACGCCGTCAGAAGTGATCTGACAGATTTTTCTTGTTAAGTTTCCAGAAAATTTCTGGAAAAACTCAATCCTTATTTCCTGGAAATCCTGCAAAATATCATTATGACTCGATACAAGCATTTGACTCAAACAATTACTAATATGTATGTTAATTTAATATTGTTATGATTCATGTTCATTTGTTCTAATAAACCGATTTGGATTTCCCTTACACTTATCTTTTGCAAAATACCTTTATATGTAGTTAAGACGAAGTTAAAAACAAGATAAAGCATTTTCACAAATTAGTTTCGAACATGAATCAATAAAAATAAAAATTAAACATACATACGGAAGCAAATAAAATCAAACAAACAAACAAATAAACACACAAAGCAAATAAAGCTTGGGTTGCCTCCCAAGAAGCGCTTGTTTTTGTTCGAGTCACGAGCCTGACTCTACCCTTATTTAACGGAAATAGGGGAGGTTTTCCCTACACTTAGGGTTAAGTGCGGGTGATAGTAGCGATACACACCAGCTCGGTAGGAGTATGCCACGTGAGGAAAGATTGGTGGATGAATTATATGCTCAAAGGGGTGTGCTCCTTTCATCATAACCTTACCTAGTTCACTTTGGTCAATGGGTGAGTTAAAGTGTTCTCCTAAAAAGGGATCATTTTCTAACAACTTCGAGAGACTCCTAATTGGGAACCCATCTTGACCCAATAGACCCGGTTTAAACCCATAATGTTTCTTGTGATCAATCATGAATGGGTGATGTAAGTATGTAAGGTCATGGTTCACTCCTATATTAGCTTCCTCTCTACAAGGCTTAGAGTCTAATACCTTCAGCGTAACACTACCCGGACTATATGGTTTGATGGGTGGATCGGGACCTTTTTCAATTCCTAAATTCACATCAAAGGATGGAAGATTAGGTAACGGTTTTGGTTGAGGCTCCGGTTCATTAAAACTAGGAAATTCCCTAGAACTAAGAGTAAGGTCGTGATCACTAAAAGCATTCAAACCTATTTTTTCTAGTTGTGTTTGGTCCAAGGGCTCTACCTCTATTGGGGTTCCTATAGTCTCCTCTACTTCTTCCGTGTAAGTCACGGGTGGTGTGTGTGCCTCAAATGATGGTAGGACTTGTGGGGTACTTGGTGGGCTTATGTTACTTACCTTATCATTCCTTATGTCAAGATCACCTATATCCTCATCATGTGTTTTAGTAGGATCTAACCCTAACATTTTCCCAAGTATCTCAAGTGCTTCTCTAGGCATCTCAACTTCTATGTCCGAATCATAAGGATCATCCTCAATATTCTGACTGCTATATTCAAATTGCCTAAAAGATTCATCATGTGTTTCTTGAGATTCAACGTCATCAATCATAAAACCTAGGTCTTTTTGATCAATGTGATCATGCTCGGCTAGATCCTCCATCACATCAAGATCACCTAAGTGTTCACCTTGTATTATGGTAGTGCCTAACCATGACATGCAGCTAGGTGGCTCAACTCTACCCTTATCCCCAAACAAACTTGTTTCATGATCCTTGAAATTTGTGGTCAATTGACTTGTATTAATGTTTGTTGGGTTGTCTACTATATAATAATATTGGGCACAATTCTCAATAGCTTGATCACTATGTTCCATTTGCCTAAAGGATTCCTCATACTCATCATATGTCTTGGTGAAATCTAATCCAAGCATGCACCTAGGTAGTTCAACATTAACCATCTCACAATCTTGGTCGGGTTCATAAGAAACTATCCTAGGTGAAGGCTCATATGGTGCATAGGTTTCACTTAATGAGGTATTTTGAGGGTTTGATGGGGCTCCTAAGGTGATTTCCTCAAAAGTTTTATGCACTTGGTCTCTTTTCTCAAGGTACTCACTAAAATCTATGTAAGATCCTGTTCTCATTACTTCATTCCACCATCTTGATTTATCCAAATTAGTAAAATTATATTTCTTCATGTAAAACTCTAGTCGCGGATTTGGTAGATTCACGTTCTCCATAATGGCGAACGGAAGAGTCAATGGAAAAACTTTACGAACAAAAGCACAAAGAAAAGATAGACTACGAGAAAGCTAATAAAAAGAAAATAAAAATCTCACTAGATAGGAATCTAATGAGTAGACCTAATAAAAATAAAATTTCAACCTAAGCAATAACTACTCCCCGGCAGCGGCGCCAAAAACTTGATGCGTGGTTTTGCGACCTTACAACAGGTTTTACCTCTCGAGGGATCTCAAGAGGCTTGCAATCCCCACCAGGCAGTGTACCTGACCGATGTAGTATAGTGTAATGGCAAGTACCGGGGGATTGATCGTTCTCTAGGGGAATAGTGTCGTTAGGATTGAAAAACTACTCTAATAGGTCTAAGGGTGAGGGAAGATTCTTTTTGTATTTTTATATTTTTATGAAAGCAAGTAAAATCTCGGGTTTGAAGGAGTGGGCGGAATTAGTTGCTAGTCAACTAACCCAAATAACTACAATTGCAAATAAAATAAAATAACTGAAAATAAAAAGGTTGTGGAACTTATATGGAGAGAAATGTGTTTACTTAGATTTCCTTACTCCCTAACTATCTTTTACCGGTTGATTAGTGTGTATTAATTGCGTGGATGACGGGTGTATTCCTTAATACCAATCGTGGGGTGGCGTACGTACTTCCCCAACTCTATAAGCTCCTACTTCACTCCTATGTCGAGCCGGCTAAGAAGCTCCTAACATGGGATCACTAGAATTTGCTCATGCATTAAATACAACCATAATAACCTTAGTACGCATTGGTTCATGTTTCTTAAGACGTTCAAGCAAGTTACCGTATAGGAGGTTAGCCAGTTTTCTTAAGCCTAACATCGATAAACAATCATCCAATACAATTAATAACACACCAACAACCAATAATCAATAGTTAGGTTTCATTAGATCTAAGCAAACACAAGATAAATCTAGCCTAGCATGTTAAATAAAAGACAAGAACAAGATATAATCAAACAACACATAGACATATTGAATGATTAATTGATTACTTATCTTCAATTGAACATGGGAGATCCAAGGGTATAAAACCCTTAAAAATGGCAGAAAAATCGTCTTAGGGTTTCTCCTCACAAAGTTGCACACTAATGACTAAAAATTATGAAAATATATATAGGAAAACAGATCTGACGGCGTCACGTTATAGAGCTTGACGCCATCACCTCGCCGCGGTTAGGGTTTCTTGATGGCCTTCTTGACGCCGTCCCCTTTTAATCATCCAAAATCCTCTCTGGCGCGTCAGGGGTTGACGGCCTTCTTGACGCCGTCCCCCTTTAATCTTCCAAAATCCTCTCTGGCTTATCAAGGGTTGACGGCGTCACACTGGGGCTTGACGCCGTCACAGGTACTTTTCCAGCCGATTTTGAGACTTTGTCGTTTTCTTCACTTTTATGCTCCAAAAACGTCCAAAATGCTTCCTTTTCCAGATTTCTTCTCCAAAGTACCTAAAATGACAAAAGGAACGATTTAGGGCAATATTTGATCAAATAAATACGATTTAGGGCTTAAATGACCCCCTAAAAGCGGTACACTTTTCGCTTCATCAGTCATCTTACAATATGATTATTTGTCTTGATGCCATGTGGTAGCTTTTTGTCTGGTAGATGAATATTTGCTTTTGTTTACATAAGATGTTATGATTTCTATGATATTCACATCTTTTGTCATTAGGACTTTTGTCTTGTAGATTGATAACAAATTATTTGTTATTTCTCCTTGTTATGCTTATTTTACATAATTGTTATCTCATTATTGCTACTTAGATTAGTAATATGTTTATGGGATCCATTTTCTTGCATATAGCTTTGAAATCTAATAGGATTAAGTTTTAGAGGTTTGAAATTTGTGTTTGGATATCTTTCAATATACCTTTCTCCAAATCGTATTGTTGCTTCCGCTTTCCTAACAATATCTCCATCATCTTTTAGTTAAAACAATACATCTCCCATATGGAAAACCACATGCCTCATCATGCAATCATCTCGCATTGATAGAGAAGAGCTACGTGACTTCTAGGATGAAGTTCTTTGTATGCTAACCAATATCCACAAAAACATTGCTAAGCTCATCGCTTTCATTAATCTGCAACATCCTAAACACTTTACCTTCATTCTTCATAGATTATGTTGAATGTCCACCAATTAAGGAGGAGAGAAATTCATTCACATAATTGTCTTTTCGCATTAAAGAACATGTACTCATGTTTCTTACATTCTCAAATACCGACATGTAGGTTCAAATCACTCAGTTAAATCAGTTCACAAAAGACACATGTGTGTCAAACCTCATTAGATCAACATCACAGTTATGCACCAATACCTCGTCAAAAACACATCATGTATTTGACATACCTCTTAAACGAGAAGCATTAAGTCTCCTTAGACTTTGACTAGGATTAGTGAAACCAAGTCATTAGTTATAAGTAAATAGACCTTAGCTTGAACCTTCGTTTGATCAAAAATGACAAAACATAACCAAATCCATTTTGGTCTCACGGAACCCTTCGTTAAGATGGACGGAACCAAAATTTTGGTTCCGCCAATTCCGTGGGTACCAAGTTTTGTTTTTTAAACATTCATAACCGACAACCTTTTCACAGCCAACTATTATAGGATTTACTTTCACATCATCATTCTCTAGAACAACTTCATTGTCTAGAACATCTTCAGTGTCTAGAACACCATCATAGGATCTCATCCTTTCATTCTTGATTCGTATCAAGCAAGTCATTGTCAGTGCAAACAGAACCATCACTCTCAACACATTGTTCCAACCAACACTCTCATCATATGATGTCATTTTCATCAGCATATAGGTATCTAGTATTTCTAATTGTTGCATATGGAATTTCTATTCCTAAGTGATCATTGTCGTCACTTCCTCTTATTTCTATTCGAGCATTTATTATGACACGACTCATCATCTTTGGTAGATGATAATATCATTACCTTAACCGTCTTCAATAGTCTTATAGCATTTGCTATACATTAGAGTTTCTGAATTCATTCCATTCATTATAACCACAACCTTCCATCACCTTTTTCACTAATCATCAACCCCATGGATTAGCGAAAAACCTACTTGCACCACTTCATATCCTCATCATAGGCATTGTTTTGTAGGAATATATTCTTGTAAATGTAATTCTTATTAGAAGATTACACTCTTTATAACATGATTTACTAGTTAATCACGATTGATATCACAATTAGTATGCTGCATCATATTTTTCTTTGATTAAACAATCACTATTGGTAAGTTGTTTGTAATTAGATTATTTGCATAATATTTTTCCTTGAGATAAAATATATTGCACTAACCATTTCATTGTAGGTTCATCATCATATACGCTCGATCGTATATAGCATAGGATGAAGTATGCATCGATTATTTTTCTTCTTTTATAGGTTCATCTTGACGCCCTAGAGCAAGGGGGAGCTTTTGTCAAGCATTCTTTAGGATGCATCATATACACGCATTGGTGTATATCACATACTTGTCCATGGACAAATATTGTTTTATAATAGTCTAACTATTTGTTTTGTAGGATCATGCATAATCTTACATCATATCCTTGTCACTCCATTTAGGGGGAGTATAAATCAAGGGGGAGCTTTAAAGTTCTCAAAATCGCATTCCGCTACGCATATCTTCTTGTTGTTTCGACAAAAAGGAGGAGATAGGTCAACATAGTCCAACATTGCTTACTCACGTGTATCGTTGGCTATATGCATTTCATTCATCATGCATTTTTCATATATATTCTTTTTATGTTGCACACCACTAACCTTGATGTAGGTTAAGAGTCTAGCTTGATCCATGGATTCGCTAACAACCTAGGAAATGCAACAACCATAGGAAATTGGAGTAGTCTATTTAACTTCACTAGGGATGATGCAAGCTCGCCATTTCGGGGAGAAATTAAGTTAACTCCAGGACACACCCTTTTTGCTTCGACAAAAGGGGGAGAAAGGTGTAAACGGAGAAAGTGAGTAATTACGGACACAAGGAGAAAAGGGAGAAAGGTGTAAACGGAGAAACGAACACAAGATTAAAGTAAGTAATTATGGACACAAGTAACTTTTTGCATTTTACTTTCTATCACGTTTACATATTTTGTCATCATCAAAAAGGGGGAGATTGTTAGTGCAAGCAGTCTCGTTGGGGAGATTGCTAGTGCAAGCAATCTCGTTTGTTTTGATTGATGACAAACATGTAACTTGATACATAACGTAAAATGTACAAGTTACTTGTAATCTTATATTGTCTCAACATACATTCTACCCCTCTCAAGTCCTCGTATGATACAACACAGGTTCGTACATGTTTGTTATGTAGCATTATGATCAGACCCTTAACAAACCATTTAGAATGTTTAAAATACGGTTAGATAATTAAGTATTTTAAAAAGGCTAATCATTCTACTTGAAAATATTTTTTGTTTGACACCCGCGGATCCAATTGGTATAACTGACGGATCCAATTTATGGGATCCGCCAGATCCGTGGCTTGTAAAAATTGTTTTTCTATAAATAATTTTACACATGGTTTTAGTAGTACACATGGTTTTAGTCTTACACATGGTTTTAGTTTTACACATGGTTTTAGTTGTACACATGGTTTTAGTCTTACACATGGTTTTAGTTTTACACATGGTTTTAGTTGTACACATGGTTTTAGTTTTATGTTTTCCTATAAATACTTGCCCATTGTTTACCCATTGTTTAAGCATTAGAACACACATTCCCTCACTCATTTCACACACTTAGATCAGTAGCAAAACATGTAGATTCATACATTAATCACCCTTTACATAATGATCATAATGTTACTAACTTTCATTATGTTGTAAGCATACATTGTTAATGATCCTGTGAAGCAAGCTCAAGATCATGAGTCATCATCCATAGCATTCCAACATATGAAGATTCAAGAGTACTTGACATCCTCAATGATTGAAGACTTCTTATTCAAGAAGTTCATATAGATTAGTCATTTATATCCATTGAACATTTATGTCATGGATCATTGTAAACATCATTTGTATCAGTGAGTGTGGTTAGTGTTTTAGTCCTCAAAACACAAAGAGTGTCGGGAGTGGTTGTACCCGTGTAAAGAACTCGGTATCTAGCTTAGTACTGGAAAAAGGTTAAGCGACGTAGGGAGTGGTTGTACCCTTGTAAAGAACTCGACATCTAGCTTAGTGTCGGTAATTCTATAGGCGACGTTGGGTTGGTTCTGCCCTGAAGTAGAACTCGGTGTTTAGCTTAGTACCGAAAAAGGAAGTAAGCAACGTGTAAAGGTTTTCTCCGCCTAAGAAAGGGAGGTTGTTGATCTAGTGAAGTAACTCTCGAGTTGGGTACTCGGGGAGTGGAGTAGGGCGGAGAGGAGCTCCGTAGCCGAACCACTATAAATCATCGTGTTCGGTTTGCTCTTTCTTTTACTTATCTCTTTACTTTTATGTTTGCATTATGTGATTGCTTGTGTTGTGATTAGTTGATAATACTTATGTGACAACTTGGTAGACATAAACTACAACAGACAGTTTTCATATTAGAACTAGCCAAAGTGGAAATTTGATACAACAAGTTTTAAGTTTTAAAACGGTAAACGTATTCACCCCCCTCTACGTTTTTCACAATTCACTTCAACCAAGTTTCAACCCTTGGGGAATACTTTCACCATACATGCAAATGCAAACCATGTTTGGTTCAAACAATTTTGGACAAATGAGACAATGGGGACCAAGTGGCTAAATCTTCACTCATTGAATGATTCGGAAACTCATCCATGATTGGCTTCTATAAGTCAATATATCTCCTTGAAGTATTTGAAGAAAAGCTGGACATAAGGTACGTTCTCTTTTTAAATTTCATGAGTAGTTACTTCATACATATAGTCTTATTAATCATTGCCTCAGGATATGCTTAGTTTGATAGGTTGCATTGCATTCACACTTTTAGTTATATCCGTTTTATGATTTAATAAACTATAAACCCTTTAATTAGCCCCCTAAGTATTAAATGAAGTATTCACTATCGAACTCATTTAGCCTTCTCAAATTTAAAATGGAAATCTTCTATGTCCACTATTAGAAAACTCATGGTGATGAAGTGAAATGAGTTAAGTGGATTAATCATTAACATAGAAGTAAGATTAGATTTCTCGCGTTAGAAAACTATGGATGAAACAAGCTCTCGTAGAATATGGCATCAAGTTAGATAAGTGTGCGACAACAAAGGAGCTATAGATGTTAGGTTATACCCCATTCAACACTCTCGCATCAAACATATAGAATTTCGTCATCACTTCCTTATGACCATAGGATATGTAGGAAAAGGTAGCATGTGACAATAGCCTTAACCAATTCCCTTGAGCATGAGATCTTTAACAACCATATTTTTAAAATCTAGGATTAATGGTATTTGTTGTCAAAAATCTAGTATCTTTAAAAATATACAAAAACTTCACATTTTGGAAAAATGATTTTTTTAGATGTCTATTTCACTTTTCAATTAACATGTTCTACTATCTCATTTTTCTTCTTAATCTATGTCCATAATTCTATTTTGATCAAAGTCAAAGATTGGGAATTTTTCTTTTTCTTTTTTTTTCTTACCCATTTTTCATAAACACATTTTTGAAATAAAACCCAATCTATTTTATTCAAATAACTTTAACATCTATATAAAAACCCACTTTCGAACATTGTTGAATAATGCTAAAAACAATTCTTTAAATCATGCATGGTGATCTCATATTTGTCATCTATATTTATGTACATGACATTTATATGTGAACTAAGTCAAATCAAGCGGACCATGGTTTGTCTATTAAGATTTTGTTTGTAACAAGTCTAGAAGTCCATGCTATCTTAAGTTCCCAATTATTGCACATAGGCACACATTAGGATCCATCTAATAGTTCATTAATCTTCCCACTTAGATATAATTTAGAAAATACTTGGTGTAGTGTAACACCCCGACCCGACAAGGGCAAGGATGTCACAATAATATGGTTTCACATCAGAACATTCAATAACAAAAAAACGGAAGTCTTAACATTAATAACAAAGGAAAATAAGCCAACAAGACTTATATCAAGTGCATCAAGACAATGAAACGAAAATAAAGGGAGTACATAGTAATCCAAGTGCCAATAATGGCATAAACAAGTCTAAAATCCAAATGGCAAACTAAGATGACTAAGGTCAATGCTTCACTCAAGTTGCTCTCATCCCAAAGCAA
>CP139504.1:117238638-117257239 GCA_021014915.2 Artemisia tridentata subsp. tridentata
GTTTAGGTTGAATTTTTATTTCTATTAGGTCTACTCACTAGATTCCTTTCTAGTGAGATTTTTATTTTATTTTTCTAGGTTTTCTTTAGTCTATCTACCTTCTTTGTGTGTTTGTTCGTAATTGGTTCGTCACTATGGATAGGGAGATTAAGGCATTCAATGAGCTTAATGAGTTAATTGATAGAAAGAAGAGACTCACCCGCCTTAGCACGAGCAGTGAGATTGAGCTTAGAGATGACTTAAGGTTAGTTCACAATTCCTCACCAATTCTAGAAGGATTAAGTCACCATAAGTTTATCTTTAAATGTCCTTGCCCCGCTAAAAATCGTAAGTACCCATGGATTAGAAAGGGGGGTTATTTTAATGTGAAGGTTCCATGCATGATTGGTCACATGTTTAGGGAGCATACCTATATTGATCTCAAGGCACCAATGAATTTCATGTCTAGGCTTTACTATAATTGGATCATGAGCAATGAGCTGAACCCTAGACAAGACCCGTATGACCCCAATCAGATGTGCAATTTTGTAGGTCTAGCAAGTGGTTTACACATCTTTATCGGAGATTTCGTTTACCAATGTGATTTTGTGATCTTAGAAGATATAAGGGGGATTATAGATCCGTATTTAGGAGAGATAGTTTTAGGAGAACCCTTCATAAGAACGTCCCAAGCAATTTATGATAAGGATGAAGGTAGTGTGACATTCTCCAGCGAAATAGGATGCATCAAGTACCTGATGCCCCATAATGTATCTCGTTTCTCTAAGTTCGAACCAAAATTTAAAGGCATTAAGGGCTTGGATGTCGATAATATCCCAGCACTCGAGGTTGATAACAATAACCAAGGAAGGGCTAGAGTTAAGTATTCGATGTGTTTGGCCTTAGGTCCGGAATACAAGTGGGATGAAAGAGTGATACAAAGCTTTAAGACCATATTTTTTATGCAAAATGGAGTCACGTAATGTAGCGTGACTTTGAGTCTAGCTACAAGACTCGTTAATAAAGAAAAGCGCTTCTTGGGAGGCAACCCAATCTTTATTTGTTTTATTTGCTTTGTGTGTTTATTTGTTTGTTTGTTTGTTTTTATTTGTTTCCGTATGTGTGTTTAATTTTTATTCTTATTGATTCATGTTAAAAACTAATTTGTGAAAATGCTTTATTTTGTTTTTAACTTCGTCTTAACTACATATAAAGGTATTTTGCAAAAGATAAGTGTAAGGGAAATCTAAATCGGTTTATTAGAACACAAATGAACATGAATCGTAATAATATTAAATGAACATACATATTCGTATTTGTTTGAGTCAAATGCTTGTATCGAGTCATAATGATGTTTTGCAGGATTTCCAGGAAGTAAGGTAAAGGTTTTTTCCAAAAATTTTCCGGAAACTAAAAATGAAAATTTTTGTCAGGTCATTTCTGACGGCGTCAGGGGTTATAACCTGACGGCGTCAGATTTAATTTCCAGAAATTTTTGAGAATTTTGTTTTCATAAAAAGTTTTTATTAAAATCTCCAACTTATAATCTCCAGGAATCTGCAAAGTTATCATTCCACAAGCATTATATCCTTATATATAGATTTTATCCCGCCGATGTTATGCAGGTTTTCGTGTTTGTTTTCTCAGGTTCAACAGGTTATTTTGGACAAGGAAATGTTTTGAATCAAGCTTATGGCGATGCATTAGTCATGGAGCTTCAACACTCTCTTTGGAGGAAGATTTAACCGTGTTATTTCATTATCCAACGAGCGAATCAGGGGAGTATTTGATTTCATTCTTTTACTTTTTCTTTTACATCTTGTTATTTGAACATTAGGGACAATGTTCATCTTAAGTGTAAGGGGAGGGTAAAAGTACGATTTTAGAGAATACAATTGCGCTTGATTTTTGTTTGTTTAATAGTAGATGTGTAATAAAACTGAGAGAAATACTTGTTAAGGTAATTTTAGTGCCAAATTTAAAATTTTTTACAACATATAGGAGTAAAACTTTGATCTTAATGAGCGTCTCACGGATAGGAGTTATATGACTAGCACAAAAACCGTACCACTAAAAAATTTTCCACCCCCAAATATGTGAGGTTCGCCCCTAGAATTGGTAGGAAAAGCATTTATGCTATGATGTGTGTACCGGTAGCACTTAGATTCTAGAACTTGCGTTAGGACCATTCCGAGGCCACAAGTGAGACTA
Source organism: Artemisia tridentata subsp. tridentata (assembly GCA_021014915.2). Lineage (NCBI taxonomy): Eukaryota > Viridiplantae > Streptophyta > Magnoliopsida > Asterales > Asteraceae > Artemisia > Artemisia tridentata. The sequence continues at coordinate 117,240,829 of CP139504.1, forward strand.
CATTCGTGTAGTTAGATTTACTACATGATAAGAGGCATTAGGATTAACCCATGTTTTACACCTGTGTTTTTGTTATAATTACGTTGGCTACATTGGTCAAGTAATTCTCCCACACCCTTTGCGTTGTACTCATTTTTAGTACACGATACCCCTAGTACACCCCTCAGAGCCTATCTTTTCGTTTCAACCTTTAAGCATTTTACTTAAAGGAAGAATTTGTTACACCCCACTTAAATGTACACCCAAATCGCCTTAGCCTACCTTGTATGCACTCATTTTTAGTGCATTATTGTGACAACATTTGTTTAAACCCAAGTTAATTATCTAATTGATTACATGGTTGCTAAGTCGAGTCATATCCTTGTACATATTGTTTTGGGACGATTGGGACTCATGGGTAAAGTACTAGTGTAATGGAGTAATGGGGAAGAACATCATTTATTACCCCCATATGTGCTAAATGTTTTAAAAGTACTCCAAGTTTTTCAATTATCTTAATTCGAGTCGTTAGATTAGTATTTGTAAAGTTATGTAAAAGTTCAAGTGTAAGGGGAATGCAACGCCCCTTTGATGTATTATTTTGGATGGTAGGGTAAAAGTGTATGCAAAAAAAAAAAAAAAAAAAAAAAAAAAAAAAAAAAAAAAAAAAAAAAAAAAAAAAAATCGAAAAAATCAAGAAAAATACAAAAAAATGAGAAAAAGAAAAATAGAAAAAACATACGGACTACCATCCCGTTTTATTTTATGTTTATTTTATGTTTATGTTATTTTGTTTCTAGCTTAAGATCGAGTCTAGTCTTGGCTTAGCAACATTGTATAGTACATGTAATTGATCAAGATCTTTAACTCGCCACCAGTAAAATATCCTTTATCCAACAAAACCGTGTTTTCCTTTTCCCTACACCTAACGTTATAACCCATTTAAAAGCCCTCTTTGATAGTTTATCTTAGGTGCTTACGCCTAGTGGAGGAGGTTTTCGATCCTTTCCCAAGCCTATGGTAATCTATTTGCTATGACAGGTAGTGAGAGATATTTTCCGTTTTCATTTATGAGATTTATTTTGATGACACTTGAGAGATGTGAGTATCTAAACACTACTTGTGAGGTGCTAGTATATAATCTCCGTGCTTATTATGATTGAAGTGGAACGATTATTTGTTGTGATTACTTTTATGTTTGCATTAAATGACCCCTAACTTGTATTTTGATTAGAATAAAAGCGCATTTGCTTGAGGACAAGCAAATCTCAAGTGTAAGGGTATTTGATGAGGCGAAAAGTGTACCGCTTTTAAGGGGTCATTTAAGCCCGAAATCGTATTTATTTGATCAAATATTGCCCTAAATCGTTCCTTTTGTCATTTTAGGTACTTTTGAGGAGAAATCTGGAAAAGGAGGCATTTTGGACGCTTTTGGAGCATAAAAGTGAAGAAAACGGCAAAGTCTCAAAATTGTGCTGAAAGTCACCTTTGACGGCGTCAACATTAACTCCAGACGGCGTCATGCCTTGGCAAGAAAAGTTGGATGTGAAATTTACTCATGACGGGCCAGTGAGTTTGCATGAGAATTCTGACGGCGTCACGCTTTAACTAAATCAAGGGCGTCACGGCTTAAATCAAAGAGGGACGGCGTCACGTTATAGGTCCGACGGCGTCAAGCCTTGATAAGCCAGAATGGATTTTTGAAGAGCTAAAGAGGGACGGCGTCAAGAAGGTCACCCGGGAACCCTAAAAGCGGCGAGGTGACGGCGTCACAATGCATAAGGTGACGCCGTCAGATGTCAAAGTCTATATATAGTTTTCTAATTTTTTGTCATTAAAAGAGAGCTTAGTGTGTGGAATTTTGGGATAAAACCCTAAGACGATTTTAGCTACTTTTTCAGGGCTTCTTGCCTTGAGATCTTCCATGTTTCATTGAAAGATAAGTTATCAATTAATCATTCAATATGTCTATGTGTTGTTTGATTCTATCTTATGCTTGTCTTTTGTTTAACATGTTAGGCTAATTTTATCTTGTGTTTGCTTAGATCTAATGAAACCTAGCTATTGATTATTGGTTGTTAGTGTGTTGTTAGTTGTATTGGATGATTGTTTATCTATGTTAGGCTTAAGAAAACTGGCTAACTTCCTATTCGGTAACTTGCTTGAACGTCTTAAGAAACATGAACCAAACGCGTACTAAAGGTTTTTATGGTTGTATTTAATGCACAAGCGAATTCTAGTGATCCCATGTTAGGAGCTTCCTAGCCGGCTCGACATAGGAGTGAAGTAGGAGCTTGTAGAGTTTGGGGAAGTAAGTACGCCACCCCACGAATGGTATTAAGGAATACACCCGTCATCCACGCGACTAATACACACTAATTAACCGGTAAAAGATAGTTAGGGAGTAAGGAAATCTAAGTAAACACATTTCTCCACACATAAGTTTCTCACCACTTTTTATTTTCAGTTATTTATTTTATTTGCATTTGTAGTAATTTGGGTTAGTTGACTAGCAACTAATTCCGCCCACTCCTTCAAAACCCGAGATTTTACTTGCTTTCATAAAATATAAAAACATAAAAAAGAATCTTCCTCAACCCTTAGACCTATTAGAGTAGCTTTTCATACCTAACGAACACTATTCCCTGTGGAGAACGATCAATCCCCCGTACTTACCACTACACTATACTACATCGGTCAGGTACACTGCCTGGTGGGGTTGTAAGCCTCTTGAGATCCCTCGAGAGGTAAAACCTGTTGTAAGGTTGCAAAACCCACGCATCAAGTTTTTGGCGCCGTTGCCGGGGACTACCATCTCGTTTCATTTCATGTTTATTTTATGTTTTTGTTATTTTGTTTTTAGCTTAAGTCGAGTCTAGTCTTGGCTTAACAACGCCATATTGTACATGTAATTAATCAAGATCTTTAACTCGCCACCAGTAAAATATCCTTTATCCAACAAAACCGTGTTTATCATATCCCTACACCTAACGTTATAAACCCGTTTAAAAGCCCTCTTTGATAGTTTATCTTAGGTGCTTACGCCTAGTGGAGGAGGTTTTCGATCCTTTCCCAAGCCTATGGTAATCTATTTGCTATGACAGGTAGTGAGAGATATTATCCGTTTTCATTTATGAGATATACTTTTATGACACCTGAGAGATGTGAGTATCTAAACACTACTTGTGAGGTGCTAGTTTGTAATCTCCGTGCTTATTATGATTAAAGTGGAACGACTATTTGTTGTAATTACTTTTATATTAGCGTTAAATGACCCCTAACTTGTATTTTGATTAGAATAAAAGCGCATTTGCTTGAGGACAAGCAAATCTCAAGTGTAAGGGTATTTGATGAAGCGAAAAGTGTACCGCTTTTAGGGGTCATTTAAGCCCTAAATCGTATTTATTTGATCAAATATTGCCCTAAATCATTCCTTTTGTCATTTTAGGTACTTTGGAGAAGAAATCTGGAAAAGGAAGCATTTTGGACGTTTTTGGAGCATAAAAGTGAAGAAAACGACAAAGTCTCCAAAGCTGCTGGAAAAGTACACATGACGGCGTCAAGTATTGCTCCTGACGGCGTCATGGCTTGGCAAAAGAGGTGGATATGAAAAATACACGTGACGCGCCAGAGAGTTTTACAATGGAAAGTCTGACGGCGTCACCCTTTAAGGTGATCAAGGCCATCACGGTTTAAGTTAAAGAGAGACGGCGTCAAGCTCAATTATGACGGCGTCAACCCTTGATAGGCCAGAGCGGATTTTGGAGGACTAAAGAGGGACGGCGTCAGGAAGACCATCCGGGAACCCTAGCCGCGGCGAGGTGACGGCGTCAAGATCTACAACGTGACGCCGTCAGCCACTAAACTCTATATATAGTTTTGCAATTTATATTCATAGTGTGCAACTTTGTGAGGAGAAACCCTAAGACGAATTTTCTGCCATTTTTAAGGGTTTTATACCCTTGGATCTCCCATGTTTAATTGAAGATAAGTAATCACTTAATCAATCAATATGTCTATGTGTTGTTTGATTATATCTTGTTCTTGTCTTTTAATTAACATGCTAGGCTAGATTTATCTTGTGTTTGCTTAGATCTAATGAAACCTAACTATTGATTATTGGTTGTTGGTGTGTTATTAATTGTATTGGATGATTGTTTATCGATGTTAGGCTTAAGAAAACTGGCTAACTTCCTATACGGTAACTTGCTTGAACGTCTTAAGAAACATGAACCAATGCGTACTAAGGTTTTTATGGTTGTATTTAATGCATGAGCGAATTCTAGTGATCCCATGTTAGGAGCTTCTTAGCCGGCTCGACATAGGAGTGAAGTAGGAGCTTGTAGAGTTGGGGAAGTACATACGCCACCCCACGATTGGTATTAAGGAATACACCCGTCATCCACGCAATTAATACACACTAATCAACCGGTAAAAGATAGTTAGGGAGTAAGGAAATCTAAGTAAACACATTTCTCTCCATATAAGTTTCACAACCTTTTCATTTTCAGTTATTTAATTTATTTGCAATTGTAGTTATTTGGGTTAGTTGACTAGCAACTAATTTCGCCCACTCTTTCAAACCCGAGATTTTACTTGCTTTCATAAAAATATAAAAATACAAAAAGAATCTTCCCTCACCCTTAGACCTATTAGAGTAGTTTTTCAATCCTAACGACACTATTCCCCTAGAGAACGATCAATCCTCCGGTACTTGCCACTTCACTATACTACATCGGTCAGGTACACTGCCTGGTGGGGATTGCAAGCTTCTCGAGATCCCTCGAGAGGTAAAACCTGTTGTAAGGTCGCAAAACCACGCATCAGTACTTAATGGTAGTGATTTGGTGGTTTGGTTGGATGGGGAGATTGGAGTGAGCACGATTTTTTGGTCATTGTGGAGGAAAGAATAAGTGTTCATGTAACCATCGTGTGTCACACGACGATCAAACTGCCATGGACGGCCAAGAAGTACATGACAAGCATCCATTGGTAGGACATCACACCAAATTTCATCTGTATAAAACTTACCAATACTCAATGATAAAAGCACTCGGTGAGAAACACGAATACCTTTTCCATGGTTTAACGAATGAATCATGTAAGGGGAAGGGTGTGGCTCGGTGGTTAAGTTGAGTTTGTCGACCAAAGTCTATGATGCCACATTTGTACAACTGTCACCATCAATTATCACAGTACAAACCCGTTGAGCAATGGTGCATCGTGTATGGAAGATAGATTCACGCTGGATATTTTCTTCTCGATTTGGTAAGGTGTTTAAGTTCGCCGGATCACCAGACACTCACCCTCATCTGGACCCACTACTTCCTCCTCTGTGATGTTATTTATCTGCTACTCATTGGTGGTTTCGTTACTGAATTCATATCCACAGGCGAGTTCGAAATCAGCATAGGTGATGATGCATTTGTTTGGGCACTCAGATGCAATGTGCCCTAGACCTTGGCATCGAAAACATCTCCTAGGAGCTTTGGGGGAATCGATGTTTACGTTGGGTGTAACGGGTGATTTCGGGTTTAGAGTGATGACTGGCTTGGTTGTGGTGGTGGGCTTTTGGTATGAGTTGGACTTGAAATTCGGCCGAGTGAACTCCTGCTTTCCTTTAGTTCGTTGTTGGGAGTCGACCTTGTGGGCCAATAAAGTGAGTTCAGCTAGGGTTTGGTATTTATGTAATTCCACAACATGTGCTACTCTTGATTCCAGGCCACCCAAGTAGCGTACAAGAGTCTGAGGATCATCTTCAGGGATATCACATTTCATTAGAAGGTACTCAAATTCTTGAGAGTAATCTTCAGCCGTACCTGTCCCCTGTCTTAAGGAGTGCAATTGTGAAAAACTAGTCTGGATGTAATAAGATGGAAGGAACTTCTGCTTTATTTTTTCTTTCATCTTTGACCACGTTCGGATCTTTTCCTTTCCTCTTCTTTCACGCTTCAGGTAAACGTTGGACCACCATGTTGAAGCATACTTGCGTAGTTTAAGGGCAACAATTTTAGCCTTGTTGTCCTCAGTGGTCTGTGGAGCCACTCCACAAACTCATCTGGATCTAGTTTTCCATCATATTCAGGTATGTCAACCTTAATGTCATTTGAATATCGGCCGCCATTTCCTTCCTTGTTAACCGAGTCACCGGAACTGGAACTATCACCATTAGTTCCTCGGTTATTGGAAAGAAGTAGCTCTTAGATCTGATCTTGCATCGCCTTCATCTGTTGTGCCACATCCCTATTGTCGGCTTCCATAATTTCCAAAATATTTTTCAGTTCGGTAGTACTTCGGGTATCCATGGCTCTGGTACCAAATGATGGACAAAAGCGTATGAAATTGGATCAATTTAACCCGAAAAGAATACTTGTGTAAAATTCAGCAACGGTTTTCTTCGAGATATAGTCGCACCACTCGAAGTTTCTCGTTGGACAAAATCTAACTTGAATTCACGATATAGACACACCACGTAAAATCAAATTAGTTTCCAAGATCACCTTCTAATTCTGCCAAAAATTAGAATAGCAATGGAAAATTTCTCTGGACAGAGAATAGAAATTTTGGAAAGTCAAGTCTGTCTATTCCATTCAGATGTCTCAGTACAAAAGGTGGGAAAACCAAATAACCACCCACGTAGCTTACAATTAGGGAATTAAAATAACTACTTTGAAAAGGTCAAATAAATGAAAATAACATGGAATTAAAATAACAAAGACAGATACTATGTAAACGTGGGTTTTGTGACTGGAATGACTTCAAAAGCTGGAATTTGCAGCTTGGACCAAGCTAACCCTGCTGATGATGGTTCCTGTTGAGGGGGTGTTTCGGTTGGATCCTCCTGGCTAACACTAGGTTGGTACCCAATCGTTCCACCATGTTGTGCGTCTCATAAAAGGTGTTATTTTGCTTTGGATAATGCAGGCGGTCTAACATGGGTTAGCAATTGGCATGCTTTGTAGGTTGTTGCTTCTACTTTTTTAGTTCTATTCAGTGACTACATGCTCTCATCCGAGACCTCAACTTGAATGTGATTGAGAGTCCTTTTCACCATCAGATATTCGTGAGCTTGCTATGTTACAGGTATGGTTTATTTCAAGAATACCAACATTTACTTTTAAGAGAAACATTATTCTTATAACGATAATATAATTATTGTGTGCTAGGCTGATTAAGTCTTGGTTGACAATCCAAAGAAAATGACCTAAGCTTATTTGGACCTCTCTTTATAATGGTTATTGCTGACAATTATAAACACGCCGACACAAACATGCAAAGTAAGCCTTCTGTGATATACCACTAACTTTCTATTATAGTTTTTAATCAAGTCACAATTTTACTATAAATTTCTGATTACTTATTATTGATGTCACAAATTTTATTCTAAATTTGACTATTAACGAACTTTTAAAGAAAGAGAGCTAATTTTAGAATAGTTAAAAGCTTGATAGTTATTTGTTTGGTTAGGCATATATTAGGTAGCTGTTAATTATTGCAACTGTGTTTTGATAGTTTGTTACGAATATAGCAATATGATTTGATCTACTATGATTTTCATGCATAACTTATGGATATTCTGAAACTATTTAGCAAATAACAGGTGGCGAGCCAAATTGTAATAGTTGCTAACTTGCTAACGTGTGGTGATTATAAAATAATTGTGATAGTAATCTTAAATTAACAAGCATTTGTGGTTATTATATGGTTTCCATGATTATTATTCGGCATTGTTGACCTCTTAATGTTATTATAAGTCAAAGATCAGAGCATTATTATGTATTTAGTTTAAAGTTTATGTAACAGTACATTAGTCTAAAGTTTATGGGTCGAATGTTAAAGTCTGCTATGGGTCCAAATATGTTAACCCAAACAGGCCCATATGCAGGCAGTTAGGGCAGTTAATTAGCAGTTATTTTGTTGACGGTTATCATCCTAAAAGTTACAACGTTTGGATGAAACATTAACTGTCATTAGTGTCGTTTAGAAAACTATATATAGGAGTCAAATGTAATGTAATTAGTGTGTCTTTTTCAATGTAAACGTTTTGTTTGCATGGGTATTAATAGAATCACTTTCTTGTTTCAATCTTTAGTTCATTTGAATCTGTAAACATGAATATCGAATTCTCTACAAATCAGATTCTACAGTGGTATCAGAGACCAAGGTTAAAGATCCTGGAAGAACATAAAGGAACCTGTGAAAGAAAGAAAGAAAGAAAGATTGCAAGGATTTGATTCGACTTTGATCATAGCGATCAAAGGACGCTGGTACTTTTCGTTTCCAGAAACAAGGAGACGAAGAACATGGAAGGAGAAGACACCAAGACTATTTTGGTTTCGATTGGAACCAAGAATAGGAGACGCAAGGGAGATAGTGCACGTGTAAACATTGACACCAAATGAGATTGGTGGGATAAAACTTTGTTGGTGACAACAAAGGGAAGGAAGCACGCGGAGTGATCTAAATAAATTTGTTAAGTTTGCATAAGATAGTTGAAAGCCTTGGAGGCTACGTATCAGTCACTTTGGGTGACAAATGGAAGAACATTGCACATATGCAAGGACTAACAACTGAGGAAGGAGACACAATCAAAGGGTGTTTTCAAAAGTTTATAGACTTGGTCATGGTGTACCATGACACTGCTCAAATCCAATGGACAACAGAGAAGCCAGAATTTGAAAGGGGTGAAAGCAGTTGGACTGCAGAACAAAGGAACCCAGGAGGCTTGGAAGGATTGACAGTTAGGGATGGACATGCACGACAAGAGATGAACCGGCTTGGTGTTAGGTTTGAAGAAATAAAACAAGAAGAAGCAAGCAATGAAGAAATGGAAGATGCAAGCAGTGTGGACAGCAATGATTTTCACATCATTGTTTGAAGAACCAGGATGAAGATCACTCAAGAAAGGATTTTGACTTTAATAAATTAGGGGGGAAATGTTGACCTCTTAATGTTATTATAAGTCAAAGATCAGAGCATTATTATGTATTTAGTTTAAAGTTTATGTAACAGTACATTAGTCTAAAGTTTATGGGTCGAATGTTAAAGTCTGCTATGGGTCCAAATATGTTAACCCAAACAGGCCCATATGCAGGCAGTTAGGGCAGTTAATTAGCAGTTATTTTGTTGACGGTTATCATCCTAAAAGTTACAACGTTTGGATGAAACATTAACTGTCATTAGTGTCGTTTAGAAAACTATATATAGGAGTCAAATGTAATGTAATTAGTGTGTCTTTTTCAATGTAAACGTTTTGTTTGCATGGGTATTAATAGAATCACTTTCTTGTTTCAATCTTTAGTTCATTTGAATCTGTAAACATGAATATCGAATTCTCTACAAATCAGATTCTATGGTTTCCATGATCATTATTCGGCATTGTTTTACGAATCATAGATTTTGGAGTTTCTCTTTGTGTTGTGATTTATGGTTTGCTTATTTCTGCCATTGCTTATTTCATGCAGCTGCTTTATCATCGGGTCTACATGATATTGATGAAGGAGTAGATGTTAATACATTTTCTGAAAAATAATGAGCAGAAAGATGGGAAATCTCAATTTGAAGGTAATTTGATAAGCGCTTTATCTTTAGGTCTACATGATTCATACAAATGTTTCACTATCCCGTTTGACATATCAAACTTAGGCAATATAAAACTATATAGTAAATTGGATAAGCGCCAAGTTAGGTTATTCTTACTACCATTGGAAGTATCTGGTCGTTTCATAGTTGAACATATGTATTTGGTTAAGTATACTCATCTTATGAAGCATAACACATGTCATTGCCTTCTCTTTGTTTCTTTTTTTGCACTTCTTTTAGGTCTTCGACTCATTCATTCTAAGTTAAGTGGGACATGTAAATAAGAAATAGTTGCAAGTCTATTGGCGCCTTTAATGGAAGTGGTGCGTACAACTATGGCATGTGAATGTGTTGCAATGGTTATTAAAGCACTAATATGGATGCGAAGCCCACAAGAAATTTTTGCTAAAGTACAAATGTACATAGAATTATTATTTCGTATATGAATAAGCACCATGTAATTTATTTGTTCTCATAATTTTCATTGTTGTTTTTACATATAACACATGAACACTTTCTTTTGTTCCAAACTTTTGTATTTTAGATATTTGCCGTTAATCATTATTTATTTATGTCCAATTAGATGTCGTCAATAATATCACGAAGCTAACCCGCCCATCGGACTGGTTATGAAGCTAGTGCATATATATGTTTCTTAATTCTTATGTGTGTTCAAGTCTCAACATAATGAAATGTGTGAATATCTATCTATACCACATATAAAACATAGAAGTCTTTCTTTCTTAATTTTAAGATGTACAATTTTTAAAGCTTATGACATAACACTTTACAACACAAAAGCATTCTCTTTCTTTTTAAAATAGCAATTAATGTGGTCCAGATTTTTAAATAAATACAAATATTAAAGCAAAATGTACAATTAACGTTTGCATACATTTATAAATTAACTGGTCAATAAATACAATTAATGCAGTTATTAAAACAACTCTTACATAAAAAATACAAATAATCAACCATATTGTACAACCAACTTAAATACAATTCTTGCATTAAAAGTTAACAAAGCATATTATACAAATTATTCAAACACAAAAACAACAATTTAAAAAATACAAATAATAAAGCTAAAATTACAAAATGTTTTTTCACATGTTATTCAAGCCCCCCCAAAAACCACTATCCAAGCCCCCCCCCCCCCCCCCCCCTCTTTTTTTGATTTTTTTTTTTTTTTTTTTTTATTTTTATAATTTTATTTATATCAAAAAACTATAAACCTGAAAGTACGGAACAGAAAATATAAAGTTTAATATGTCAAACGCTAAAAACTGTCAGAAATACGGAACAGAAACTGACAGAAAACTGTGTTATACTGTAAAATAAAAAGAATATTCCCTTTGTCCCCTATGATTTGACATCATAGGGGGGCTTCTATAACATAACCCTAAAATTACAAAATGTTTTTCCATATATTTTACTAGCTTCATGGCCCGCCTGGGCGGGCTAGCTTCTATGATATTTTCTCATAAGTATAAACCATATAAAATGTTATAAAAAATGAATAACGCGCTAATCGTTTGACCTGTATGCAAATGTCTGTTTACTAATATGATAAACAATTCATCATATTGTATATGATAAACAACACATCATATAATAAGAAACATATATAACCATATCAAGTAATGCTTACATTCGTTTCTAAACCTCACAATAAATCATAAATTGGTTTAACATAAGTTTTGGGTTAAATATATAACTCACAAACAAAAGAAAGACATACTATATTTATGTAATAAAAACATAAAGTTGGTTGGACACAATTAGATATTAACAACACCGTCGTGTAAAGGACAATCGAAACTGGTTAAGATGACTTTGCCTGCAACACACGTTCAAATGCTTGTTTTGCCCTATAGACTTGACAAAGTTTGTACCGACATAAACCTATGTCAAGTCGTACAGCTGCAGGACATTGCAGATACACTTGCTTCAGAAACTTGACACATCTCTTCAAAGAGGACTATTTCCTCTTTGTGCCGACCACTTGTGTCAACAATAATAAGATCACAATTCTCCTTCTTGAACGTCTCAACACCTTCCACCACAATTTTTACATGGTCTGACTCCATATAACTGTAGGCAGGAGATGAGGGTTAGTGGCATAAAGATAATATTACAGTAAGTTGCCAAATATTATCCAAACAGTCTAATAGTATGTAGTAGAGGTAGTAACGTGGGTCATGCAGGTTGGGTAATGGGTCAATAATGGTTCAAGTTGACATGGGACATTTTTTATTTAGGTTCAAGCTGAACGGGTCAGCTCGAGCCAGGTTCAATTTAGGATGTTTTATGCATCAAAAATAGAGTTTAAGCAACCATCACTGTTCCTGTTATAACTAAAAACTATACTAACTGACCTGTTTGGGATAAAACCCAACCCAGAGCGACCCAATCATAAGTTAATGGGGTCAGAATTGCGACCTCTAACTGATCATGTTACCCATATTACCCTTAACTTTTTCATATATTCATAAATTAACTGGTCAATAAATACAATTAACGTAGTTATTAAAACAACTCTTACATAAAAAATACAAATTATCAAGCATATTGTGTAACCAACTTAAATACAATTCCTGCATTAAATGTCACTAATACAAATAACAAAAAATATTATACAAACTATTCAAACACAAAAACAACAATTTAAAAAATACAAGTAATAAAGCTAAAATTACAAAATGTTTTTTCATATAGTTTATTCTACTACACATATTTCTAATGCAACCTCAATTTGTTTAAAACTACATGTATATAAAAATAAAAACTGAAATCGAACCGCGATAAGATGGTTTAATCGATTTATGATTTTTTTGGATTCGATTTCTTAGTTACCGTTTTTTGCGGTTTCGGATTGAGCGGGTCGGGTCGGTTTGTCGGTTTTACATATTTTTTTTAACACCAGTATCCATAAAACTTAGCTTTATATGAATCGAATAGATATTTTAAACGACGAAAAAAATATTGCTCACTAAAATATTTATTATCACAATTATATAATTAAAAACATTGTCATTAGTTAAAGAGTTAAAATACGTCACATGAAATTCTTGATATCCGTAAATTTATTGTCAAAAAGAACATGATAAACTAAAATACATTATTCATCTAAAAAGCTGCAACGCGGAGTACACGAGAGTGGTTCAAAAAGAATGAAAGGAGTCATATAGTTGTCAACTCGAACTGGACTTGTGACTCAATCGTAATTATATAAGTATACAAAAATATATATGGTATACATGTAATCTATCATTTTCATACCAAGGGCCTGCTCGACAATTTAGTGATTGGTTGTTCAACTCCAACTTGGGACAAGTAAGCGGTTTACTTGTAATAGATATGACGAAAATTTATAACGAGAATATGCACATATTATTGTAGGAATAACAAACCAAAATCAGAAATAACATTATTAGTGTAGTTCTGTATAGTCTATGTTATGTATTAGCTCAAGCCCAGTTTATATCATTTGTAGGGCTCGGCCCATCTCAGGAATCCCTAGTATGTATTGTGTATATATGTGTAGCTTGTGGGAATGATAAGACACACAATTCAAAAGTCTCAATACCAACTAATATGGTATCAGAGAAATCCCTATAATCTCTCCCCTCTCACGCCTAAAAAATCCCTAAAATCTCTCCCTTTAATCTCATACGCTCCTCCTTCTTCTTCCTCCCAACACTCCATCAACAAATAACCATGGCAGGAGATGATAACACTCCACCCAAATCCAATTACACAAATGAAAAACCTTATGGCATCACAAACATCAAGACATACATCCCTCTTGTGCTCAATTTGAATGAACTGAACTATGACTCCTGGAGTGAGCTATTCACGTTACATTGCAAAAGCTTTGGAGTCATTAACTTTATTGAAAGTAAACCGTCGAGTACGAACCAAACCGACGAGGAATGGGGAAAACTCGACTCACTAGTGAAACTTTGGATCTTTGGAACCATCAGTAAGCCGCTCCTCCAAAGGGTCCTGAAGAAGAACACGACTGCTAATGATGTGTGGAAGATGTTGAAAGACATTTTTCATGATAACAAGAGTGCAAGGGCTATGCAACTAGACAATGATCTTTGCAACATCGAACTTGGAAGCCTCTCGATAACCGAGTACTTCCACAAAATAAACCGCATGGCTGACCTTCTAGCTAACATCGAAGCACCTGTGGATGAGAAGAACCTGGTTACATATGCCATCAATGGCCTTGGAGACAAGTACGAGCAAGTCGCGGGTATCATCCGTCATCGCGATCCTGCTCCCACCTTTGCTCAGACCCAATCTATGCTCCTTCTGGAAGAAAGTCGTCTTGCACGTAAGACCAGTCGTCACGCTGCTTCTCGTGACATCACATCATCCTCATCGGTTCTCCTTGCTGCTCTTGACACCAACAGAAACAACAACCCTAGTAAAGAACCATGCCGCAATTTTCAGCGCGGTGCATGTACCTATGGCGAACGATGTAGGTACGTCCACTCCAACCCCACTGGTACACGGAATGGGAACAACACACGCGGGTCTGTTGCTCAATGGAACAACACCACTGGTCGCGCCTTGCAAGGTTCTGGTCACCGTGTTACCTTTTTTCCTACCAGACCCTGGCCAAACAGCAACAACATTGGGTCGAGAGGAATCCTAGGCCCAACACCTGGACAAACTCAAGGTCGCGCTACTGTTGGACAAACTGGGTCCAACCCAGTTATTACGCCTGCTGCTTTCGGACCTTCAAGCCCAATGGTGTATAACACTAGCCCGCTACATGGTACTTGGGGTCCTCAGATTGTGTACGGTCCCTATGTTGATCAACCGACTGCCCTTCCTCAAGCCTTCAATACTATGAGTCTTTAGGATTACGGTGACCACGGTTGGTACATGGATACCGGTGCCACATCGCATCTTGCTTCGGATGCAGGTAAACTCACATCCATTTCTAATAATAGCACTATATCGTCTATAATAGTTGGTAACGGCAATTCTATTCCCGTCATTAACTCCGGCCATAGCATGTTGCCTACCTTGAATAGACCCCTTCATCTTCATAACGTACTTGTTATACCAAACATAATTAAAAACCTTATATCCGTACGCCAATTTACACGTGATAATAAATGTTCTATTGAATTTGACCCATTTGGTTTTTCTGTGAAGGCCCTTCGGACCTGCCACCTGCTCCTCCGATGTAATAGCAACGGAGACTTATACCCAGTCTTGCCTCCTACCAAATCGTCCACCGCACTTGTGTCAACCAATCAATCTACGTGGCATCAACGACTCGGTCACCCGAGTAATGAAGTGTTACGTTTCTTAGTTTCAAATAAAATGATTGATTGTAATAAAACAAAGACTACTTCTTTGTGCAATGCTTGTCAACTGGGCAAGCATACTAGGTTGCCTTTTTCCATTTCTAATTCTCGTGTTGAAAACATGTTTGATATTGTGCATTCGGATCTTCGGACTTCCCCGATCCCGAGTGAAAGTGGTTTTAAATATTACGTGCTTTTCTTAGATCACTTCTCTCATTTCTTATGGGTTTATCCCTTGCACAACAAAAGCGATGTGTTTGCTAAATTTCTACAATTTCGCATGTATGTACAAACACAATTTAAAACCGAAATCAAATCCTTCCAATGTGACCATGGAGGAGAATTCGACAACCACCAGTTTCACTCACTCTTTAATGAACATGGCATCCAGTTTCGATTCTCTTGCCCTAAAACCTCACAACAAAACGGCAAATCAGAAAGAATGATACGAACCATCAACAATTTAATTAGAACACTTCTCTTTCAAGCTAAACTTCCACCACAATTTTGGGTTGAAGCACTTCACATGGCCACTCACTTACTTAACATTTTGCCCTCTTCCGCCATCAATAATGAGATCCCCTTCACTAAACTATTCAACAAACCACCTTCTTACCACCACCTCCGTATATTTGGTTGCTTATGTTACCCGCACCTCCACACTACTCATAAACTAGAACCTCGCTCCACCCCTTCCATCTTCTTAGGCTACCCCTCACATCACCGAGGGTATAGATGCCTCGACCTAAACACTAACAAGGTTATTATCTCTCGCCACGTTAACTTTGATGAAAATGTTTTTCCCTACCACTCACCAATAACTCAACAATCCGATTCATATCAATTTCTTGACATGCTTGAACAACCATCACACATTGTTATTTGCCTACTCACCATACCTTCCCATAACCCAACAATCACGCCAACCTTACAACAAACCGTTGAACCAATCACCACAACCCCCAACAGTCCTACTCCAAACAATACACTCCAAAATTCGGACCAATCTGCAACCCACACAAACTCAGCAGCCCAAACCGACCCAACACCATACTCACCTACCCACCATATTCACGAACCCATACCAGCCCAACACCCACCATCAACAACCATGACACAACAACCCGCACCAACGGAGACTCATCCCATGGTCACTAGATCGAAGGTAGGTACTGTTAAGAAAAATCCCAAGTTCTCACTTCATATCACCACACCCTCCTCCATACCTCGCTCTCACCTACATGCTCTCCGTGACCCAAATTGGCAACATGCTATGCTAGACGAATATAATGCTCTTATTACTAATGGAACGTGGGTCCTTGTTCCCCGTCCGCAAAATGTAAATGTGGTTCGATCTATGTGGTTATATAAACTCAAGTTTCATGCAGATGGTTCCTTTAGCAGGTACAAGGCAAGACTTGTTGCAAATGGTCGTAGTCAGCAAGAAGGGATAGATTGTGATGAGACATTTAGTCCGGTTGTTAAACCGACTACCATTCGTACAGTTCTCAGCATTT